>VTPC01006338.1:0-67580 GCA_011009095.1 Ignelater luminosus | reverse complement strand
TTAGCGCAGCTGTTACGTTAATATGACACAAGAATCCGCTGTTTACATTTTGAAGAGGACACATAATTAAGTACACCGCGTATATTAATGAAATAATAACTGAACTTGCCGATTCGAGAAAGTTTTTGTTGACACCATATTATGTATTGGTAGGGAACTAGAATAACGTTGCTTATGCAACCCAATAAGCATAAAATTAATTGCCTCAAGTGAGAATTTTAAATTTTTTAGTTATTTAAAAATTGTTTTTAGATTTATTGTGTCACTAACGATTGATCTGTAATATTTATGCAGTGTGTCCGAAAAGTATGAAATATCCTATACATCTTAGTAAATATGCATTTTGTGGAAAAAATATTTTCTATAAAAGTTGTTTAGTGTTTAGTTTTACATTGCAGGGCGATACCAAATAACTATTAAAAAAGCAAGAGCAACGAATAACACTTCAATGTCTTTTAACGGAATGGTCTACCTTTATTGTACTCCTTTGATAAAAAATGTATTTTTTTTCAATGATGCAAAACTTTGATACATTTTCATGAGTAGATTTTGATTAAAACGCAAAACGGTGTTCGAGAGTTTATTCCAATGTTAATCTGTTACGAATTGTAGATTTTTTACAACAACTACACTGTATAGTTCATGCAAGATGTTTAAAGTGTGCCCCATTCACAGCTTGGCAATGATCAAGTCGTCTTTCAAATTCATTTATTACGTTTTGAATCGTTTCTGGTCTGATAGCCCTAATCTCTTTTCCAGTATGCGATCTTTTAAATTTAGAATATTATTTATTCGCATTATGGTTGGTTTGATACATTTTTATTTGTTGCAACAATTGAATGCGTCTTAGAAATGTCAAATAATAAAATAATAACTGAACTAAAGTGAAATGTTGTTCGTTTGATTAATTTACACGTTTGGGTCAATCCATTCCAAGTGGTCCAAACCAGGTTGCTCGACCATTTAAAAAAAAAGAAAATTAATATTTTTTACTGCTGCCTGAAGTATGAGTAGCCGAAAACACATATTAATTTGTTTTTATACTTAACCGTTTAGAAATGACGGCCATTTGTACTCCACGGTGCACGCTAATACAAAGTTACATTAAATTCATTTTCATTCAGTTATGTAGTTCTAAGAAGTATGTACTACATATGTATATATGAGAAAAACTTATAGGTATAGTGAAGAAATCTGAAAATATTTAAGAAAAACAATCTAGACGCGGCTTTCAAAAGCATAATGTAAACCTCATTAAATAAAACAGTAAGCTAATCAAACAAAAGGAATGATATACGCAAATACGAGGGTGGTCTGAAAAGTTTCCGACCTCAACGTGAAGATGGCAGCACTCGTAAATAAAAGCTACTGAGTTTCGTTGTTCATCTGTTGACAGTTACTCACCAAAGTTTCAGCCATTTTGGACGCGCAGTTTTTATGTAACAGTCGTTTGACTGAGTTGATGTGAGTTTTTTTGTGAAAATGGACAAAATCGAGTATCGAGCTGTCATTAAATATTTGTTTTTGAAAGGCAATACGCCTTCGCAAATAAAAGATGAGTTGGATTCTGTGTATGGGGACTCTGCACCATCATTTATCACAGTGAGAATTTGGGCTGCTGAATTTAAACGTGGCCGTAAGAACTTGGGAGACAATGAACGTTCGGGACGTCTAAAAACTGCAAATACCGACGAAAACATCGCCAAAGTTCACCAAATGGTGTTAGACGACCGCCGAATTAAAGTGAGAGAGATAGCAGAGGTTATGAACATGTCAGAAGAACGTGTTTGTCACATATTAAATCAACATTTAGGCATGAGAAAGCTGTTCGCGCGTTGGGTGCCGCGTTTGCTCACGTTAGACCAAAAACGTGTTCGAATGAATATTTCCAACGCTCTTTTGGCGCAGTTTAGGCGAAATAAATCCGAGTTTTGGCGCCGATTAATTACTGTAGATGAAACTTGGATACACCATTATACGCCCGAAACAAAAATACAGTCCAAGCACTATTTGTTTCGGCTGGGAAAGTGATGGCGACTGTTTTTTGGGATAGTCATGGAGTTATTTTAATCGATTATCTTCAAAAAGGAAAAACCATTACAGGAGCATACTATGCATCATTACTTGACAAGCTGAAGGCAGAAATTGCGAAAAAACGGCCACATTTGCAGAAAAAGAAAATCTTGTTTCACCAAGACACCTCAGCGGTTGCCATGGCGAAAATCCACGAATTACGGTTTTAACTGCTTGACCATCCGCCTTACTCACCAGATCTAGTCCCAAGCGACTTCTTTTTGTTCCCTCATCTAAAAATTGCGCTCGGAGGACAAAGATTTTCGTCAAATGAAGAGGCAATCACCTTCGTGAACAATTATTTTGCAGAGAAAAATGCCGAGTACTATTTGGACGGGTTACAGAGATGGTAGCATCGCTGGGAGAAGTGTGTAGAGTTACAAGGAGACTATGTTGAAAAATAAAAAACAAATTTCAGAATAAATGTCTTGTATCTTTGTTAGGTCGGAAACTTTTCAGACCACCCTCGTAGTTCAGACAAGGAGTCGTTGTATGAATTAGTTTGCACTAAACACTAGGAAAACATTTTGTATCGCTGATAGACGCCCGATGACGCGACAGCGTCATGATTCATGAACAGAAATCGAAGCGGGAATCATAGATACTCATTCATGCTAGATTAAAGCTGTAAGGTTGCCCGTGTTAACGGAATCCTCCCTTTACGGTGGACAACAGACAAGATGCTTTCCCTAAGTAGCTAAATGATCACCCATCAGTGTAAAGAAATATAACAGAAAAGAATTATTATCTCCTAGACCAAGGAGCTCCGTTAAAACCTACAAGAGTTTCCCAGGGAAATAAGATGTACCCAATAAACCAAAACGTGATTATATCCCGCATAATCAATGCCAGCTTTAGGTGAGCGCCTGAACTTACAAAGTAGCATCAAAAATACGTTCTCACCGGACTAAACTTTGAAAAAAAGTCTTCTTGACCAAAATCTCTATCTCTGAAATTCTAGCCAATGAAAACGGAAAACTCAGGGCGCATCAAGACTTTTCTGTACTATTGTTTACATTTTATTGAATCTCAATTCCTTCATGAACATCTAGTTAGAAAATATCTTGAAAAACTTGAACAAAAAACTTTTTGGTGCGTTAAGAAATTCTTCCTGCACAGTAAGATAACTCATTTCTGTGCAAAACTAGATAGTTTCTAAACCACATTTTCTATTTAAGAAAACAATTAAAATTGAGATTTCAAATAGAAAAAAATTCAATTTGTGCAATTTTAAAATAGAATAATTTTAAAGATCTCGAAGAACTATTTCTGATACAAACAGTAGCTGAAAGTATTTGGAACAGCAATAAAATGAGTAATAATCTTTGTCTCGCTCTAAGACAATGCAATTTAACCTATAACCTGTCTACAAAAGAAAAGATAAGGCGTTTGTTGGAATTTAAAATACAATAAAAGTTAAACTTGAGAATATACCCGGTCTACTACGATTTATGTAAATATAAAATAAATTTAGAGTTTTCTATGAGAAGATACACTTTCTGGTGGAACAAAAAATTGAAAATCGGCTCGCTTGTAAAGAGAATTAAATCAAGCGACATAGCGTGTGTGAATCATAGGGGGCAGAATAATTTTAACAGACAAAAATTCAAATCCAAAGCAAAAGATTGAAAATTATTTCAAAATTACAGTCATGGACAGGGCCGTAGCTAGACAAAATTTTGCTATAGGCAAGTCGGCATTTTTGCGCCTCCCCCCTCCAGTGCACTAATAGTGAAAAAAATATTTTACTGTTTGACGTTTTGTAATGGCATGTTTTACAATTAATTATTACTATTAATTAATTAATTAACTACATATCTAAATAACAAAAAACTGGAAATACATTTAGAATCAGAACAATAAAAAACAGAAAAAACAAAACACAATTCTAATAAACAGCTCTATAATAATAGTAAACATAGGAACACAAAAATTATTCTACCTTTAGAAACTCAACAACTTTGCACATCCGTTTGAAGATTTAAATTATACAAACTTTTCTTGCTTTCTGTACCGCAAATTCTGAAATATACGGTATGTTTCAAATGATTTAGAGTCTGTGATGGACCTCTCTATAGAGATAAGGGCTGTATGAGACAGTCTTTCTTAAGACACAGCCGATTTTAAAAAGTTTTTAAATAGTTTTAATTTGGAAAACAATTTTTCACATGAAGCACTCGCTACAGGTATAGTTAAAAATATTTGTATTGCTGTAGAAAAATTAGAATACTCAACAAGTAAATCAAATTTAGTCAATCTTGAAATATTTCAAAAGGAGATCGGCTTTGAAATTTGAAAAGCTCCTGGGGCTTGAATCTGAAACTTTCAGCTTCTTGCAGAAACTTTAGAGGATCTAACTCCCTCAGATATTTTATGCACAAATCTTTAATACACTTTTTCATGCGGCTAAAACTCATCTTTAAACATGACGCACCATTTAAAAACTCAAAATCAGCTGAGAGTTTATTTAACTTTTCGTAACGATCACATAATTAGAAAGTTATTGAATCCACAACTTAGAGTATTATTTGCCTTTGTTTGACATCTGGAGTCAAGTTAGAGTCTGTTGCAAGCTCTCCAGGTATTCTTTTGATTTTCCTTTTGCGCACTTCTTTGAGTTCTATGAGAATAACACAATCCTGGCATATATCCTTAGCAGCTTTCTGTTCTAGCAAAACAATCGTTTCTGTAATTCTTGATTTCTTACAGTAATTCTTTAATAGTCGTATGTTTGCAAGCTACATTTTAAATGTCACATTCTTCTTGTGTGGCAAAAGATTTACTTTGTTATTTCTCTCCAAAACAGAATACCAAAAAAACCAAAAAAATCACAAATTCGTATTGCCTGAGGTTTGTTTGAAAATTTTTCGTCTCACTAACAGTGTCCACACAGTAAATGGTTCGATCGGTCATTTTTTGCAGAAGTGCTAGAAGGTCTTTGAATTGAACGATCGCTGCTCTTGGGGCTAATGCTTTCGATGACCACCTCGTGTCACTAAATCCTTTCAATGTCAATTTTAACGTACATTTAAGCTTATCCTTTCTGATTGTAGAGTGCACAAAGAAATTATAAAAGTTTTGAATTGTTCCAAAAAAGGTGATTATGTTAGAGTTAACTGAGGCACTATGTAACGGCACTAAGTTTAAATTGTGTGCTCAACATGGGACGTTATTTTAATAATATTCTAGCCTGAACAACTTGATATTTCCTAGCCAGATTGGCGCCGTTATCGTAGGTCTGGCCTCTGATATTTTGGATATCAAGACCCAAAACTGCTTTTTCGAGGATATTAGCCAAAGCATAATCGGTTTTCTCCTATTTTTCTAAAAATCCCAAAAATCGCTTTTCAACCATACACGCATCTTTATTCTTTTCTACATGACAGTGAAATATTTGTCACGTTTTATTTCAAATACAATTCGGTTTTTTACAGCAATTGCAACAAGTTCGTTTTGAATTTGTAATGAGAAGTACTTTGCTGATTTTTGTTGATGTTTAATATTGGGGTCAGAATGGCTTATCAGCTCGATTGTTTGTAAAAATTTTCCAAAATTTGGGTGTCCAATTTTTTCAACGGATCTTCGCAACGCCTCATTGTTTTTTATACAAAACAAATTGCATCCAAATAGAATTTTAAAATACGAGGTATGTGAGAAAAGTAATGAGACTGATTTCATACTAATCAAAGTTTTTATTTTTTTCAAACAACAATGTTATCCCCTTCAAAGTAGTTCCCTTGGGCAGCTATACACCGGAGGAGTCGTTGTTCCCACTCTTGATAGCAGCGCTGGAAGTTTTCAACTGGTATGGCTTTTAACTGGTCGGTCACAGTCTTTTGAATGTTCTCCAGAGTTCCAAAATGACGTCCTTTTAGGACATGTTTCAATCTCGGGAAAAGGAAAAAGTCACAAGGTGAATAGGGGGGATAAGGAACAACAGTAATACGTTTTGAGGTCAAAAATTCACTGATGGAAATTGCCGTGTGACACGGAGCATTGTCATGATGTCTGTCAAAATTTGATGCACGGCGAAAGTGTTTAAATTTAACTGTTCACTCATCATCCTTATTGTTAAACGACGATCTGATCTCACAAGAGTCCTCACACGTTCAACGTTTTCGTCAGTTTTTGAAGTTGAAGGTCTCCCTGAGCGAGGTTCATCTTCAACGTGTTCTCGGCCGTCCAAAAATGATTTGTGCCAGCGGAAACCTTGTGCTCTTGATAAGCACTGTTCCTCATAGACCTGTTTCAACTTTTCAAAAGTCACACTCGCGGATTCACCAAGTTTAACACAAAACTTTATTGCACAACGTTGCTCTAAATTCCGATGCTCCATTTCTGTAACACACAACAAAAACACAACTTCACTGATGGTGCTGTCAAAAATAATGTGTTAGCTGTACGGAGTTGTAACTCGGACTGAGGAAGTGGAAGCGATAAACAAACCGGTTTGCACAGGCCGGTAGACATAACGTTGCCAGATCTCCCGCAGTGTTGCCAGTCTCATTACTTTTCTCACACACCTCGTATGTTTCCACTTTTCAGATTCGGAAATAATCATTTTTGGATTTATTCAGTAACCGAGTGACTTTGGTTGATATTCACTTAAAGGGTTTTTAAGTCGATAACGCATTCTTTATGAAAAACCAAATTCTTGTGTGATTTGATTCTGGCGCCAATGTTACGCTAGGAAACAGGGTTTAGCGAATCCTGTTTCCGGCATAAAGAATTGGGTACTGCCTAGTCCAAACAACTCGTTCTATACAGTAAAAAATCCCATTCCTGTGAACATTATCTCCATTTGGTAAGATTCTGTAGAAAATGTTTTGAAAACAGTCTATTGTTTGCTGTAGGATAGCACTCTAAAGGTTCTCATCGTACAGGCCTCTTTGTTACCAAAAGTCCGAGAAAGTCTTTATCTCTTTTCCAACCTACTCTTTAAACCCTCTTTAATTCATTTTCTTAAAATTCGAGAATTCTACACAGTTGTTGACTATTAAAACTTAGTGTTCTTGTGTCAGTCATAAATTTAATAAAAATCCAATTCATACTGCCACTGCTCATTTATTATTTAAAAATTCACAAAAATTGCACGGAACAGATAGTTTTAAACTGACGAATTATTTTTATAATTGTCCTGTATTTAGTTGCACTTCCTTTAGTACGAAGAAATTACATTTTTTCTAGCGCTCATATGGCGCCCCTTGTCTTTTGCGCTCCTAGGCGGGTGCCTACTCTGCCTACCCCTAGCTACGGCCCTGGTCATAGAACAATCAAAAAACTGATCGTTACATAATCTGTATTTAGTAATTTAAAAGGTTTTCTAGAGGGGGCGCTATCTCTGTGGTTAAAGGTGGTGGGAAACAAAACAATCTATCTATCCAAAAAGTTGAAATGTTCTCACTAGTCGTTTCTTAGTTACCATTTAATAAAATCTAGGCTTCCTATCAGGCTGATTGAAATAAATTTGATCTTTTTATTAGCGTATCGTCGCGTCGTTTCATATCAGCATCGAGAATCGTTTTAAAAATTTTACAATTCATAACTAAAATACGTAGGTGTTTCCCACAAAATACTTTTTTGTGTTAAATAAAAAAGTGAAGCAAAGCATTCATCAAAATTTGTATTGTTTTACGCACAAATTATGAATTGAGATTTCCTTTGTAACGATTAGTTTTTACGCATATTCGTTTTGAGGTTGCATGGATAGCGATGGTTATCCCTTTTTTCTTTCAGTTTATGATATTAGAATCTTTAATTATTCCTTATTGCTAGCGGGACATAAAATACAAATTTTTTTATTTTTATTAATTTCTTATTGTTGAGAAAAGAAATTTTTACAGGTGATTATTTACTATCATCTTGTGCCAAGTTTAGCAAATTTAATTGTTATCTGTTCATCTTAACCTATGCTTGATCAGTTTAGCTTAAGATTGTTCTTTTTTATTAGATTTTTTAATTTCCATTTAGACTTTTCATGTTAATTTTGGATATTTGTGATTATTTTGGATGCTAGGTGATGTTAATTTCTTTATTCTTTCTAGTTTGTTCTTGAAGTTATCTGCTATGAAAGATGAAATTTATTTATTTTGGTTTAATTATAATGGAATTTTTATTGTGATCGAATTAAGACGTTCCATCGATTAGTTTAATTCTTAGACCCTGCTGTAACTTTTGTTTCTTTACCTTTGATCAAAATCCAGACTTTCGCGGAGAGAATCTCATTTTCTATTTTTTCATGAAATTATTACGAAATCCATACAGTTACTATTTTTCTGGACTAAATAATCATAATAACAAAAATTATCTTTAGAAACTATTAATTGAATGACAACATTTTAAAATCCTCCTTGGCCGAATATTTTTCTACTGCACTTAACTCAAAAAAATTACAGAATTATTAATCACGTTTACTTGTTAAACAACAATAATTGAATATCAATAATGTTGAAATACTAGTAGGCCGAATATTTTTCCTCTAGGAATTAAAATGCAATTTCAACTACAGGCAGCGATGCCAAACTGACTAACTTCAACGATGACAAGTAGAAAAATAAAATTATGAAACAAAACAAAACTGCCAAATTAAGCGTCCTGTAAATTTAGTTAACAGGCTCTACAAAGTATTTCATTATTGGTTAAGTAATGGCGGAAATACACCTAACCGTTGCTGAAAAAGTAGACTTAGTGCGTTTAGTTGGTGAAAACGGTTGTTCGTTCAGAGAAGCAGCTTGGGAATTTAACCGAAGACATCAACAAAGAAGAATTAGCTTCAAAACGGTTGCAAATATTAACAATCGTTTTATTGGTACTAAAAGTGTTTCTAAATCAAGACAGCAACATCTAAATATTGGGAGAATTGATGAAGCATTCGACGAAGCTGTGTTACAGATAGTACGTGATAATCCAAGATGTAGCGTAAGAAAAATAGCTTCACAACTGGAAGTCTCCCAGAGAAAAGTTTTTCGATGTCTTAAACATCATATATTAAAAAAGCCTTTAATCCGAAGTTTTTACACATACTTGAAGAAGGTGACGCAATTAACCGGCTAGAATACTATTTGTTAGCACAAGGTAACTGTTTGAATGATAGAAAGTTTTCAAAAAATATAATTTTTACCGACGAAGCGACATTTACGACGAACGGCGTTGTCTCATCACAAAATTGTTGATGGTGGGCATTAGAAAATCCTAATTTTCCGATTAACTGTAGAAGACAATATTCTCAAAAAGTAAACGTTTGGTGTTTCATTCTAAACGATTTAATAATTGGCCCATTCTTTCTTAACAATAATTTAAATGCACACACATTTTTGAATTTCTTTAACACAGAATTTCAAAATGCCGTAGAAGAGTTACCAGTGTTGCTGAGGGGAAATGCATACCTGCAGTTGGACGGCTGGCTAGTGCATAATGCTATTATAGTATGCAATTGGTTAAACGAAAATCTTACTTTGTGCTGGATAGGTCGCAATAGTCCTTTTGACCACCCAGATCTTCTGATATAACGCCATTAGACTTTTATTTAGGGGATTACTAAAATAAAAAGTGTATACCAGTGCCATTCAAAATCGAAAAAATCTCTGTAATAAAATTCATCAAGCATGCCGCGAAATAACGCAAGGAGAGCTGCTTAGAGTTGTTATATACCGGGTGTTCCCTTTAACTTGAGACAACTAAATATTTCGAGAAATAAGAATTGTACGAAAAACATGTTCCAAATAAACCTTTAATAGTATCAAGGGGGACGTTTCGGAATGACAACAGCGATTGACAGTGATAATTTATCGAATAAAAAACTTCAAATACGAGTCGGCTGGGAGTGCTTATACAGCACTGCCAAAAATACTTTGACAAAAGCATCAATTTTTAGTTAAATAAACTACAAGATTTTAGAATTTGCTGTCATTTTACAAAACCTGTTAATAATATTGCAAGTGCGAGGTGTAACCAATGCCAGTTGTTTATTTTACGAAGTATTTCTTGTTCAAAATCTTTAACTTTGAGTGGCTCGTTAAGAAAGAGGAGACATCCACGAACATTTCGATACAGGTTTTCTCTTCTCAGTTTTAGTTGGGAAATCTTTCTAGTAAAGCTGTTTCGCCAACTGTCGAACACATTGAATTGTTATACCTGATGTCTAGTCATCCGTTAATTAATCCGTAATTAAAATTTTGATCAAGATTTTTTAAGTCATTGTTGAATCTGTAAATAGAATTCGTTTTGATATTTGAATTTTGTACAAATGTGTACTCACCTGATTATATGATATAAACACTTCTCTGTCCATAAATAGTTGCTACATTTCAATTTAATGTTAAAATTACTGCAGCTATGTGAGGTAAATTAAGTTGTTTTATATGTTATAGATTATGTGTAAATCTGTGTATGCCATGATCAAAGGTTCACTTAGCTATTGTGCTTTTATTTTGTGATACAGTTTTCGGATGTCAAATTTTAATCTATTAGCAATTTAACCGCTGTTATTGCAAAATGCCAAGAAGTATTTTACAGAATACTTCAGCAGGTTCAAAAAAGTGTGGAGAATTAAGTTATTATGAACGTAAGCAGATCTTACATTACTTATTGCAAAATGTGAAAGATGAAACATTGAGGAGGGGAATGATAAATACCACCGCGCGTAAGTGTGCTGCTCCTGTTCAACAATTTCTAAGCTGTAGAAACACGCTAGGGATTGCCCAACTAACAATTTCTTTTATGTTTTAAATTTAAACAATGAAGTCTCATTCAGTAATTTCTTGTTTCTTTTCGGACAGAGAAAGTATTATATTTTTGTATTGGCGCCCATTATTAGTTCATTTCTTTGTTTTACCTGTATGGTAGGTAATTGTCCGATAAAGCTATCTCTAGGAAAACGACGTTTTGAAAGCAAGTTTCTGGTATCAGCAGTTGAAGAATTACTCACAAAACACAATTAGGTGGACGGAGGTAAAGAAAATTATTCCAATCTTGGTAAAATCGACGAAAAACAAACACGATTTTTAAGCGCATCTTAGGTTATGTTACACGATAGAAACAATGAAGTTGGCAACTATTCAGCTGCTGCACGCACCCCTTACTGCAACATGTACCGCGTATGGATGTTATGTTATAGGCGGCTTTTTTTACTAGCAAAATGACCCAATCTTGCGGGGTGGGGTCTAGCAAGGGTGTGGTTAGGTTAGTAGCAGTTAAAAGTTCATTTTTTAATGAATTCACCTGTGCGGGGGTCAATGTTCTCCAGGTGATTTAGGGAAATTGGGTTGTGGTACTGTCGGTTGGTACGCTGTCGGAGAGTAGCACAAACGTAGCCGCGATATTATAGTGTCATGGCTGTCGTTTTGCTAGTCAACTGTTAAGTTCGTCGATTTTTAAAGTTTCTTTAAAATTTTTCTAAGTGTTTGGCGTCGAAGAGGCCTTCCACAGGTGTCTTTTGATTCTCTGAATGGATATACATGCATTGGTAAGGCTAAATCTTTCTGTACAAGTTTAATTTTAGGGGTAGCTGTTTCTATAACTCTTACCTTTAATTTAATAGATGCACAATATTGCTACCATCCACTATTCATCATTTTCTGGTGCGATGTATGATGGTTGAATCTAAATCTTGTAACATGTTGTTTATTGTAACTAATAATTTTTACACAATAATAGATTCTTTGAATTAGATGGTCTTGCTACCATAAGTTTTCCTCTTTATAGACAAAATAGTTTTATTAAGAAAAAAAACCTACAACATAGCTTGTAAAGGAGAGATAAATTAACATTTGCCACTTGTTCGAAGATAACAATAAAACATCTGGGAATACAAAGCATAATCACAACGAACTCCGTTTTGTAACTTTTTTTCAAACTTTGGCGGTCATTTTGACCAAGTTCCCGAGGTGATATCAAAAAACTAAAAGTATTCGTCTGTCTTATTTTTTGGTGTAGAATACAAACTATAAAAAAAATGTGGACTGACGGACGGACAGACAGACAGAGAGACAAACATACATCACAAATTCAGTAACACTCCTATCGGAATTGGTTGAAGATGACAGTTTGAGTATTGTAAACCGGGCTGTTTATTCATTAACTTGGCTTGTAAAATCTTATTGACGCTTAATGTACTTTAAGGTCATGATTTTATGACAGTTTGATCTCATACTGTTGCCTTTTTTTTGTAAATCTGTATATCGATTACGCTAAAAGATTTTACAAAAAGTCCTATTTATATACATATATTTATAAATTAACGTTTTATATTTGTATTAACATTCTTTTAATTGACATTGATAGATGCAAAATATGAAAAAATTTGATTTTTTTTTTAACAAAGCAAAACTAATTGGTACTAAACGTTTATGCAAAATCTTTGATCTTGCAACGGTGCCAAATGCAGATGCAGGTACGGCAATTTTCAAAAAAAAAGGAAACAACACTTCCAACCTAACAAAATGAAAGCATGGCCTGTTACGACCCAGAAACATCGTGAACGGAGTATATCGCAATGCAGAATCAAGCAAGAAACTTACAACTTTTAATAACTCCAAAAAGACAGAGTTAGCAGCAAAGATATAAGAATTTTGTATTTGTTTTTGGACACAGGATAATGGAGTGTAAAATTATCATTGGCTATTTAGGATACACCATGTACATTTAAAAAGTAGACAATACGAAGTTGAGGAATAATTTACTTCTCCTATTTTGCATAAATTCTTCAATTACAATGTCGTAGCATAAATTACCTGAGTTTATAAAAAAACCTAGGAAAAAAAGAATAATATTGTAAAACATCGGCACGTATGTAGTTTATAATTTTCTTTTGCGTTGTTGTAATTATACAGAATTCGTATTACACACATTAAATTAATTTTTTTGCATTTCGGTTTTACGTTTAGGAATTTATTCCGACAACCTCGAACTATGTAGATAATTCTTGTTTTGTTGGAGTTTGTGGTTTATTGATAAACTGGTAATACATAATACGTTTCATTCGTTTTTCTTTAAAATGTTTTGGGAAGTCCTGTGTATTTACATTTATTGTGTGCGTTAATGGGTGACAGAATATTTTCACGGAAAGTGAAAATTTCCTTTAAGTTATTGTGACAAGTATTATACTTTGTATAATGAATAATTTTATTAATATGAAAGTATTTATCTGAAGACATTTTCTAATAAAGCCTTCGACGTTTGTTTTCATTGTAGTAACAATGTTATAAATAAACTGCAAGAAACGATAGTACTAATTATAATATGAATTAATACAAAGATATAAAAAATAAAAATATAAAAAGTTGTGGATTTATCTTTAAATAAAGAAAAATGCAAAGTGAATCTTATCGTTATTTATTTAAAACTGATATAGTAGATCGCAATAAATCGTTTATCATATGAAACAAGAATAAGTAAACTAAGCAAACAAATAAATCTTTATGAAAAAGCCCTGCATGTGATGTTGATGCAATATTCTCAAGATAATTGTATTAAGAATAGATTATCACCTTCCTCCTACCATTTTATAACGCTCGAACGTAAAACCTTGCACCGTGTAATTGATTTTAATTGAGGGGAAACCACAAAGATTTAACATTCTATAGAAAGTATTCAACAAGTAAACATGGTGCTATCAATGGATCGTTGGAAAGGCAAAACTGCCATTGTCACAGGTGCTAGTGCTGGATGTGGTGCATCAATTGCAGAACAATTAGTTGAACACGGTGTAAACGTGAGTATAATAACTGGTTTTAATTTGATTCATTTTCTTTGTAAATGCTACTAAAAAGCGCATTTCAAGATAGAACGTTAACTAACTTCAACTAGTCGACCTTGAATTTTAATTGCTACTCTGGTTTGTAGGTTGTTGGTTTGGCTAGACGTAAAGAGAAGGTTGAGGAATTGGCGAAAAAATTACAAAACAAACCTGGAAAATTATATGCAATCAAAGCAGATATCAGTAAAGAAGAGGATGTATTAGAAGCGTTTAAATGGGTTAAAGAAAATCTAGGACCGGTGCATATTCTTGTAAACAATGCAGGCATTGCTAAACCCTCAAGGCTAGTTGATGGCAATTTTACGGATTGGAAAAACATATTTGAAACTAATGTTTTGGGATTATGTGCGGCTACAAAAGAAGCTGTAAACGATATGAAACAAAATAATATCGACGGTCATATTATACATATTAATAGTGTTCTCGGACATTATGTGGCTCATGTCCCTTTTTTGAATGTTTATCCTGCTACCAAATTCGCTGTTACTGCTTTGACAGAAGTATTAAGGCAGGAATTGATGAATATGAACAGCAAGATTAGAGTAACGGTAAAGAGATATGATATTGTTCTTTTTAAAATTTTAATTTTAATTTTTTATACATTTCAGAGTGTAAGTCCAGGACCAGTAGAAACAGAATTCGCTTCAGCTAATAAACTGCCAGTAGATGATGAATTCGAAAAATTTTTTGAAGCTATGCCCAAACTCTTAGGGGAAGATGTTGCTGATGCAGTTATTTATGTTCTTTCAACACCTCCACATGTACAGGTAATAAATACTCAGTACTCAAATCACAATACTATTTAAGTAATTCGTCAACTGAGTCCAATTTCAAATAATTTGTGTCATTCTGTATGTAACTGTTTTGGAAAAAATAATCTACTTAATAAATATCTTTGATTTACATACTTTTAAATATCAATTAATTTTTCAGGTTCAAGAACTGACGGTTCGACCTGTAGGAGAAAAAGTTTAAAGAAACTTATAAAGCATTAAATGGAAAGAACAATACTTTATTTTTATAAGATTGTCTTATCTGCAGGAGCATTGTAAACGTTTGTTTTATCTCTTGTGGATACATGCACTTTTAATAATTAAATATTTTTACAATACATAATAGATGTTATTAACCTTAAGTTAACCCTTAACCTAATACTATATTGCTTATAAAATGAAATTGAACAAAGCAGACAGTTTATTGAAAATTCGACATCAGTGTGAACTAAGAATAAAATCTAAAAATTATATCAATATAGACCTGCAATTTTCAACATTACGAAACAAAATATTCTAGAAATCTTGCCACAGCGTTTAAATATTTATTTTAAACAGCAGTAATGTTGGTACAAATCCCATTACTGCATTGATTATATTGCTGTAAGTATGATATCCATATTTTCCCAACTGATGACCTTTTTTTTATTAACTTGACCCTATATAAATAAAAGGGACGTAATTCTATAGGTCATTCTAAACAAAAGAGTTCCGATAAACCTACGTTCTTTAGAGTCTCGTTCTTGAGATACAAGGTGAAGGTTCATGTAAAAATGTGGTTGTTCAAAATACTTTTAGGGCGACTTATTTTATCAGATTAAGATTTGCAAGTTGTTTTTCCTCTTTTAGTGTAATATACACGGTGAATTTAAGCAGGATCCATACACAGGGTGTTTGGTTTTATGATAAACCTATTTACTTTTTTGCACGCAACTTCAAATTTATTATTATATTATGACATGGTTTTTATTAGACGTATTGACAATCCTAAACTTTTACGCTACTTTACAATCCTTGCCATTTTTCTCTAAATCTAACCGTTTCTAAGTAATACTGGTTTTTATTCAGAAAGTTTGTTCCCTAACGATTTTGCTGCTACCAAAGAAAGCAACTGTATTGAGTTAATCTGAAAATAATTCATTCAAAAAAATATTGAACTAAACGACAAACTAATAAACTAAATTAAAATTAAATGCTGGAAATGATTAATTAATTAACCTTTTCATCAACTTTCAACACTCTATATCTCAAAAACGGCGCCTTGATGTACCTATGCTTATAGGAACTTTTTTTCTGGACTGACTTGTAGAATGATTCCCTAAAATATTGTAACGTACTTAAAAAATACCCTATTCAAAATCTGTTTTCACAAAAATCTTTTACAATAGGACACAGTCTTTTATCTTTTATTTTGCAAATTTATACAAAGCTTCACAAAACTTTCTAGACAGCATCACGTCAATATGCTCTGCTATTGACATAAGTAGATACCCGCGGCATTATCTACACTTTCAAGCAACATGCCTTTTAGGTATTGTGGTATTCTTGCCAAACTTTTCTGAAAACTTAAAATGATTTTCGTAATCTAACATCGATTTACGGCGAGGAACTCTAATTTATTATCAGGAAAAAGAAAAAAATCACAGTCTCTAACATGCAGGGTGATTCAAAAGGTGTGAATATAACTCTATGGGCTCATTAGACAGGTGATGTGGATCCGAGTTGCAAATATTGCCGAGATCATGAGTAAAACTGTTTATTTAGTACACATCTTAAAAAATAACTAGTTAATCAAAAACAATGAAGAAACAAGTAAAAGCTACAATGATTGTTGAAAATAGTTGCCATTATGTTGTATCCATGCTTTACATCGATGAGCAAGTGAATTTTGTGCATTGCGCAATTGCTTGGGCCGGCCGCTGACGAATTTCTGCAGCAGCTTAATGTAGTCAATTTATTAAACGTTCTTGACTTTTTCAAATAACCTCATAGATAAAAGTCTAGCGGACTTAAATCCGGTGAACGAACCGGCCATGAAACTGGACCTCTGCGCCCAAGCCATCGCTGAGAATATTCATTTTCAATCAAGCTGTTGCTGGATCTGCAGTATGAATAGAAGACCCATCTTGCTGAAACCACATGTTCCTTCGTAGGGCCAGAGGTGGGGGAAATCGGTATATAGTGAAGCATTATACTATTTCAATTTAGGTTTCAATTATGTAATCATCAGTTGTTTTGTGTATTTTTTTCAAGACACGGTATAAATGTTACCAAAAATGATATTGTTTTATATTTAGGCACACATCACTTCATATAAGATTTTTATTCTTACTGTTTCACTATGAACCATATGTTCTGTTATGTACCACCCCCTGGTGTATACTGGTACATTTATCTGGTACTTATTGGAACAGAACGTGGTATGTTATGAAATAGGAGCTTTAAGAATAAATAAACAGTGTTAATGAAAAATACGTTTAATAAACATATTACACTTGGTAAATAAATATAAAGTTAATAAATCAAATGAACAAAAACAGAAAGAAAACCTAAAAACTAGAATGGTGGCAAATCTCCAAAAACAAAGAATAGAAAACTAAACATCAGTCAAAATATTAAAATAAAAGTGTTGATTGTTTATAGAACGCTGAAAATTGACAAATCAACATCAAAAAATATCTTTTGTGAAGGTCTTTGAGTTCCTCCACCTATACGGGGTTTTGGAAGTTTTATTTCGATCTTGTCATCACCATCCGTAAAATCTTTCTATTTTCTTGGTACTATATTTTACTAGCACAAAATCTCCTTCCAAAATAATACTATCTTCAATGCAGTCAGCGTTATCTTCGAAAACTTCGCCATCTGAAGAATCGTTACATATTTTATTCAGTTCTTCGTCACATTCTTTTGAACTAGATTCTTGAATCGCTAATTTTCTTTTTCCGTTTTGTATTTTTTGCTGTTTTTGTTTTTTTTTGAGTTATCCTCTTTTCATGTGCGAACTCCAATTCTTCTTTATTGGGCGTATTAGTTAGCACAGTAGATTTTGTTTTTCTTTTAATTGTCTTTGGTATTTTTCTTGGTGGGGCTCTCAAATGCGGTCTTACTACTTCGGAGCTTAATATTTCCTTACTACATCCACGTTTACTAGTGCTAAATACATTAATATCAAAAATCACGTTTGTGCCTTTGTTTTGGGCTGAAGTATCGGTTTCTGTGTTTGTCACTTCTATCTTGTCCGACACATAGGAAGACAAAAAGTCAGAATCTTAAAATAAAGATAAATTTCAGACTTTTCAAAACCTTTCGTTATATTGATCGGTGTAAAAGCTAATGGAAATGCTTGTCCTGCAACACTGGCTGTCATATATTGACATAGGCGTATCGGGATGATTAAGCTTCCACTCATCAGTTTATTATAATATCCTTAAAAGGCCCAAAACAGCTAATGTCTAGGGGCTGCACTTTATGACTACAATGAGGAGGGAGCGTTAATAGTATAATGCCATTTTCCTTGCACAACCTTAAAACCCTTACATCATAATGACTTTCGTGATTGTCAAGAATTAAGAGAATCTTATTTTCTAATGAACAGTGTACAATCTTAATCAAATGGTTTATGAATTCTAAAAAGTTATCTCACGTCATCCAACCTGTTGGGTAGGCAGCCCCTGACGAATCGGTTGGTGTACCAGTTAACATATGCGCTTTGAAATTTTTCCTAGGAAATATAAAGAACGGTGGCACGAATGTGCCATTAGCACATATCGCAACACACTTCTTTCTGCACTGGGAGGCTTGTGCACGTTTGTGACACCTGTCTCGTCGCAGTTGTATATTTGAAGAGCAGTTAAATTGTGCTTTTCTATCACTTTCTTTAGGTTCTTAAAGAATGAGGTTACATGTGTTTTATTAAAACTAGTAACACGGCCTAGACGTGTAGCCTCTGGTGTTCGTGGACTTATATTATTATGTCTTTGTCAAAATAAATAAATCCATTCAATACCTGCACATTGGTTTTCTCTCCGCGATTCTGAAATAGGTTTATTATTAGCTACGACATATTGATAAGCTAATGCAGCAGTATCTTTTAATGTTAATCCATAACACATTTCCAATGCATCTACTAAGTACTTAGCTAAAAGTTCTTCTTCGTCGGTCAATATGAGCCTAAATCCGTGGGTGCGTCTGAAGTAAAAATTCTCTTTTTCATTATCGATTAGATTTTTATATTTCTTAATCTTTCGATGAAGAGCCGAGCTACCGACTCTAAACTTCTTGGCTGCTATTCTTATATATGCATTCATGGTAAGAACTTCTTGCACTGCGTTTCTCATGTTTACCTCATTTTCACTGTGTTTTAAAGCACTGGTTTTAGCTAGTTCTTCTAACTGGCTTCTCGGATTGCGAGGCATCTACATAAACAATAACATAAATCAAATAATTTAATTTAATTATATAATACGTTATAAACACTGTACGGTGCATAGTGGGACACTGCACCTGTATGTACAATCTTACACTGTTCCACTATGAACCCGGGTGCTAGGAGAACAAAAGCAGCATTCTAAATTTTCTGCGTAAAAGAACATGCGTTGCCACGACAACGTAAGGGTACGCGAGGTTATGTATTGCATCTTAACCAAATTTAAGAGCTCAGTATCTGATTTATAACAAAAAAACTCCAACGCTGGAAAAATTCATGTTTGAATGACCTTACCTTACAAAATTAGACAAGTTCTTAGAGATAAAGAACTATTAACTATGATATATTCAAATACTCGCCTTTGCTATGTTAACAAACACACTAAATGAGGTTTATAAATTTGTCCCTAGAGTGCACGTACACCCCTTGTTCCACTATGTACCGTGTTCCACTATATACCGGTTTCCATCTTCCATGGTGCAGATCCCAAAACCTACGTTCTCTTTTACAAAGCGTATATAAGAAGTCTCCTTGATTATGGCTGTATCTTGTATGGATCTGCAAGTTCTTCACTTCTTCGAAAAATCGATATTGTTTAAAATAAAGCTTTACAAACATGCATGGAAGCGACGTTCTCAACCCCAATTAAACTCTTGCATGTAGAAGTGTTAAACCCACTTTAAATCTACGCCGAAAATGTTATCTAAAAAGTTTCTACTTAAATCCATGTTTAAAAATCAATTTTTCCGTAATACTATTAGCTAGTTAAATACTTTTAACTTAACTAATAAGTTTTGGTCAAAAAAGAGTTCTTAATTATATGAGAATTTTTGCAACATGGTTACTTTTTATAAAAAGGTTTCTCCTCCGAAGTGGCAATTATGCAATTTTCATGACTTATTTGTTAAAGTTGAAGTTAAAGTAGTCATAAAACGACAATAAATCATCTCAGAAGTATTAACCAAGTATTGAGAACTCTACCGAAACTACTTAAAATTGTCGTCTAAAGAGCAAATACCAGAAAATAATCTTGTCGCCTCAAGTTAGCTTAACAAGATGCTTTACTGTAAAAATAAGCTGCCCAATTTAACCCTTTAAGTTCATTTTAGTATTTATTGAACTGCATTTATATACGAGGGCGGTTCAATAAGTACCCGTGTTAGAAATGAAGACACAATTTTTTTCAAAAGTTTTTTTTTTATTTTTTAACATAGTCTCCTTTTAGAAATATACACTTCTCCCAACGTTCCTACCATTTTTTAACACCTTCAAAAAATAGGATTTGTCAAACTCTCCAAAATACGCCTCTATCTCGGCGATGACTTCCTCGTTTGAGCTAATTTTTTTTCCCGCGAGCCATTTCTTCATATTAGGAAACAAGAAAAAGTCGCAGGGAGCCAGATCGGGTGAATACGGGGGGTGCGGCAGCAATTCATAACGCAATTCATGCAGTTTGGCGGCGACAACTCCGGATGAATGTGCTGGTGCGTTATCGTGGTGAAACAGCACCTTCTTTTTCGCCAAATGCGGCCGTGTCTCCTTTAATTTTTTGTCGAAGCTGTCTAATAACTCGCTGTAGTATTGTCCAGTGATCGTTCTTCCTTTTTCTAAAAAATCTACGAGGATGACGCCGTTTGCATCCCAAAAAATCGTCGCCATGACCTTTCCGGCCGATGGAACCATCTTCGCCTTCTTTGGAGCAGATTTACCGGGAGAAATCCATTGTTTTGATTGTTGCTTAGTTTCTGGTGTGTAATGATGAATCCAGGTTTCATCAACGGTGACAACTCGACGCAAAAACTCCTTCGGATTTCGCTTAAATTGCTCCAAACACTGCTTCGAAGTTAACAGCCGCATCCGCTTGTTGTCCACCGTTAGCAATCGCGGCACCCATCGCGCCGACAATTTTTTCATCGTCAACTTATCATGTAAAATATTAATTGCCGTTCCGGTCGACACACCTACGGCCTCTGCTACTTCACGCACTTTCGTTCGTCGATCAGCGAGAATCATGTCGTGGACTTTTTGAATGATTTCCTCGGTAACCACGTCTGCCGGGCGTCCTGGTCGCTCCTCATCAAAAACGGATGTTCGCCCACGTTTAAATTCGTTGAACCAATATCTAACTGTGGTCATAGATGGCGAAGTGTCCCCATAAACAGCATCCAACTTTGCTTTTATCTCCTCGCATTTTTTTCCCATCCAAAAACAGAAAGCGAATTACCGAACGATACTGCTCTTTTTCCATCTTAGCTAAAATCACGAAACACGTCTTACTCAAATGGCTGTCAAATCCAAACTAACCTATCAATCAGTCTGCAATTTGTTATACCGTCGTTTGATAGATGGCAGCACACGATGATAACACCAACTTCCCTCAGAAACGCCTTCTGTCGTCAAACACGGGTACTTACTGAACCGCCCTCGTATAACTGCATATATTTAATGCATGCAAGGAAAACGTGCAAATGCATACAAATCCTAGCCCTATTTATTAGTTACGCTGTTAACCTTACATTTTCTAATTTGACTGGATTTACTATTAAAGACACCTAACATCTTTGATTTCTATTTATTTTAAAAAGTTTACAGATGACCAAGATGCTTATGGAATAACTAAACATGTAATGCATGTTGTCTACCTAGTTGTCTCGACTTAATTCATTCATACTGTATGTCTCTGTTAAATTTGAATGCGTTTTTTTTTGTAGATAGAAAATTTATATTACTGTACACACTTTCGTCTAATCCACTATATATTCTAATTTATTTAACATGTCTATTGTCTATGCTATTAAAATATTTAGTAATTGATTGAATTGAACTGGTTAGTAATTCTTAAACTAGTTTTTGATGAAAAAAGTGGATTATAACTTTTTGAAGGATTATCTTCATTTATCACTGCGCCTAAAATACAAATCATTTCAAAATTTGATTGCACAAGAAACCATTACGTTTTAAAATTTATGAATATCTCGAACACGCATTTTCTGTTAGTAGAATGGCAGAGATTCTTTCAATTGTCTTAACAACATAAGATTAAACGGAAGAGTTGTTCTTCAGTCAAGTTCCAAGAATTTTATTCCTGTTGAATTACACTTTATTTTTGGAACAGTATTGGAAGTTTACAACACTATTGCTGCTTTAAACAGCGAAACACCTGCTATCCTGAAAAAAAAATTCGTTTCATTTTGCATTTTGCTCTTGGCTTTGGCCATTGATGTAATTCTTATTACACAATTTAAAGATTTTAAAATGTTTACATAAAATGGCAAAGTTACCGTTTACAGAATTCAAGATAAATAATTGATCACGAAAGAGTTCGAAGAAGGTCACTCTTCATTTGCGTCACTTACTCTTTGGTCTCTTGTTACCAGAACTTTCTAAGACACAAAAATAAGATATTTCTAACGTATTGTTTTATCGATTGCTCGTAACGAACTCATTGCTATATCTTTGTCTTAGAATGCGTTAAGAGCACCAACAAGATGTTCAGTATTCAAAGTAATGAAATTATGTTTGCGCAGAAGAAAATAATATTTTAACACGAATTCATTTTTTGCTTATAAGTTGGTATAATGCAGCAGAAAACGTCAATAGAATTATCGAATTCATTCTTTTACTAGCCTTTGTTATTTTTTTTCTCTTAAACATATTTATTATCTACTTATTAGATTTAAAAATAGTTATTTATGCAACAAGTTAGTAAAGTGTATCTTCTTTTACGAAAAGGAAAGTTTGCCGCACGAGCCGAAGTCGAGTGAGCAAATCCGCCGAGTGAAAAAAAGTAACTGTACTCACGAATTGCACACAAAACTTTTTTCACTTTGTTTGGGAAGAGGATATCTAATAACCTGTTCTAATCAGTTGGAAAACTTTTCCTTTCCCCCAAACCCCCCACCTAAAAATTTTAAAGAGTTCTATCTCATGTGTGATATATCATTGTAAAGGATATAAAATTCTCAATCTTTTACAACAAAATCGACGTGTTTCAGCGATTTTTGATAATTTTACTAATTAAAGAGTTACTCAAGGTGGGTAGTTTCCAAATAAAAGCCCTGCATAAATACCAACAGTAATCCAACACGAGCAAGCGTACAAAACAGAGTAACTGTTCGTTTTTGCTGCGGGCAGGTTCATTTATATTTTGTCAACTGTTGTGTAATATTTGCTGTTTCCAGTTGTTATTGTTCAATCTCGGAACGAATATTAGAGATTTTTATCAATTTCTATTCTTCAGTTTTCTCCAAACATTACCCTTTTAGTACTTAAGTAATATGTGTAGGTGTGTATGTATGCATTCTCAAGTGTGTTATTAGCATATTTGCAAAGTTACAGTACTCTTAAGCAATATATGTTTCAATCTCTTCTTCAAAAAACTACCTCCATAGCGTCTAGAATTTCTTTACTATTTTTGGCGGTTTCTAACGAGTATTTGGAGCTAGTTTTGAGATTCATAGATTTTTGTCTTTCCAAGACTTTAAAACGCTCCACTGCGTGTCGGGCCTTTCGGGCTTGTCCGGCCTGTCGAATCGTTGGAGCATGTCGAGCCTCTTGAACCTGTGGGATCGTTCGGGCCTGTAGGGCCGTTCGAATCTATCGGACCGCTTGGGTTTTCCGGGTCGATGAAAAAGTTACCGGGTTTTCTTTGAGGTGCTTCAAGTGTATCCTCAGTAGGACCGGGCCGGGCCAGGCATGGAAATTACGACCAGTGCAGGACTCTACTGCCGTGTCGATGATCAGCCTGTCATTTAATAAATTGATAAACGCGATGGCTTTTCTTGTTTTGTTTTTTCCCTGTTGTTTAACTAAAGAAAAAACAAGAAGCTAAATTGTGACGTCATTTTAAAAGAGTAAGAATTCAAATATATTTGATACTATTACGTAAGAATTATTGACTTTGGTCATTCTCAGTCTTAGCTAGTACGTATATTAAACTAAACACTTAAAAATAATTAATAAAGAATGATAAGAAATGTAAATTATCACCCAAATATCGTTTAGACTGATACAAAACACTGCAGCAACATCATGTGGAACGTTTTTAAAAAGATTGATAGCTTCGTTATTAGTCAGAAACTGAATAAAGTAAATATTTAATTTACAATTAGTCATTTTATTCTAAACACAAATTTTTTCAAAGAATTTAATCAAGCAAGAAATTGAAAATCTCTCATCTTAATTCTAGAGTAGTCCAAACAAACACTTGACATTTAATATCAATTTTTGTTGTGTACTACATTTACATTTTGCTTATTTATATTAATATCTGTTTTACATTATGCCCAGAATACTAGAATAAAGCTTAACTGTTTTAAAATAAAAAGTTGTCTAGTAATTATAATTATAAACAAAACTAATTCCTACTTTTGTGCGTTTATGTGTAGTATTTCAAAACGATGATAAGTCCATAACATAAAAGCAAACGGTTTGTCAGCAAGACTAGCTTATACTTTTTCTCCCACAGGTTTAACCGTAAGCTCCTGAATCTGAAATAAAAAACAAAAATTCAAAACGAGTCCAATTCATACCCAAGATTTCATATATCAAGATACCTGTACATGTGGAGGCGTTGATAACACGTAGACTACAGCATCAGCAATGTCCCGCGGTTCTAAAGATGGAGCTGCATCGAAGAATCTGTTTATATCCGTATCACTTGAATTTCCCCCAGCTATTACAAGGCCTGTTTTTACTGTTCCAGGACTAATACTCTGTCAAACGTAGTTGTATTAATCATAATGACGAAAATTTTAGAATAAATATCGTACTTACAGTAATTTTTATTTTGCTATCCATGGAAACCAATTCTTGACGTAAAGTTTCAGCTAGTGCCGTTACTGCGTACTTGGACGCAGTGTAGACATTTAGATTCGGTATTTCTGGACATTTATGACCAGCAACGCTGTTAATATGTATAATTTGCCCGTTTACGTTATTAGCTTTCATGTCTTTGATTGCCTCTCTAGTTGTAGTACATAAGGCCAAAACATTAATATTAAAAGTTTCTTTCCATTGATCAATGTCTCCATCTGTTAGGTTCGTAGCTTTATATACACCAGCGTTGTTAATAAGAACGTGAATTGGGCCCAGCTTGTTTTTAATCCAATCAAAGGCTTTAATTATATCTTGAGGTTTAGAGACATCGGTTTCGATTGCGTACAGTTTTCCACATTTTCCTGAAAGTTTCTTTGCTAGTTCTTCTACTTTCTCTTTACGACGCGCAAGACCCACAACCTATAATTAGTGAAAAAGTGTTACTTATATTTAATAAGATAAAAGGTCTGATAAATTAGAAAAACGGAGAACATGGTGCGTTTTTGGACCATCACTTCTTTATTATTATCCATAAAAAAATTAATCTGATGCTGATCTTTCTAAGTCAAAATGTCACTCGCAATATTTATTTTGTGACGACTTCCATGAGAATAAAAATGTTTATGTTAATCATACATAGGTCCAAAATGATAAAGTTACGACCGCAAAAGACAATTTGTATTTGCTAGTAATTTGACCTATCTCATTTTTCTGGCAGCCAGTGATAAAAAACCATATGAAATTTTTCCCCAATAAACGACTTCGGTTAATAAGAGGCTACGACCGAAAAGGAAAATCAAATATTTATTTCTCTTTTCACGTTATTGCCCAAAAGAAATGAAGATACCCTAGATATCTTTTCAGGTTGTTAATGAACCTTAAAATACGTCATTTAACTCAAATCTAATTCAAATCTATAGTAGTTTACAAATCCGTATGTGTTGATGCAACTTAGAAACATTCTCTACAAAGTGAATTGTAATGATGTTAGAAAAAAATTTTAAAGCTTGCAAAATTTAAATATTAACAAACTTTGGTGTTTACCAACCTTAAGACAGTCAGTTGAAGTCTGCTAATGCAAATCAGAATAACGAAAGTTTCTGGTGTCTTGATATCTACGAGTTTTAATTACTAAACTTAAATTAATAAATAACAATAAATTAGAAGTAGAAATTAAAAGTAAATAAAATGCAAATAGCTATTTTTTTGAATATTCGTCCCGTGCTAATTATAGAACACATAAAGTAAAAACTACCTGACTACACACAAAAATATATTTACGTTTTAGTATAGGTATTTAGCAAATAATAAAATGTTAAAGATAAGAAATACCTTAAGTCCAGCAGTTACTAGAGCTTCCGAGATTGCAGCTCCAATTCCAGAACTAGCTCCTGTAACAACAGCCACTTTACCAACCCAACGTTCCAGAGACAGAACCATTTTAGAAAGTTTAAATCGCTTTTTGATTATTTACGCAAACGATAAAACGATAATACTGTTTAGTACTTGTTAGAGCGTGCATACATATTATGCAGACTGCTATAAACAACCCGAATAAGTACAAAAGTTTTCAATAAAAACTGCAAATCATGGTATGCATAGTAACATGCAACAAAAATTAATTCTGTTTGTGTATATGACATTGAAAAATGCTGCTAATGGCAATTCATTAAACTGATTGTCCAATTAAATTTACATGAATCATGTTAGTTGTGTGTGGAAGAAAGATTGAGAAATTCAAAAGAAATACTTACTTCAAGGTAATACGATTGTAAAAAGATTTTTTTATTGCCAATAAATTTTTTATCCCATAAAATTATATTATATTAAATATTATTATTTAGTTTCTGACAAAATACCAAATTGGAAGCAATCCAACAATTGTCATCTCCTTACAGATACAGCTTTACTTTTTCTTTAAAAAGTATAATTACAACTGTTAACTGTAATTCCAGCGGTATTGTGCATTCTGCATTAAGTCATCAAGATAAATCCTTCAAAATAAGTATAGAGTTTAAGTTATGAATGTTTCATTACTGGGTGTACCAAGTAGTATATTAATTATTTAAGTAGTATATTATAAATGGGTCACATCAATGAAAGACGAAGAAAATCAGTTATTTTAAATTTAACGTCTTGGGTCACTGTATTGATCATTTTTTAACAAAATTCGTTTTTTCTGTTCTTCTATCTTTACTATTACGTTGTCACGACTACTACTTGTTAAACTATTTCGGTTTTCAGATTTTCTTCTTGTACTCTATTCTTCCATTTCTTACTTAGCTTACGTCGTTCATGGATAACTTTATACAGAATAGTCAAGCGTCAAATATTTTCAAAAATAAAATAAGAAGCCCAGTTCAAATATACAATTACTTTCATGGGATATGATTGGTCACATTTCAGAAAATTAAATATCTTGGTGTTAACTTCTCAGACCAATTAACATTTGATCACCAATCTGTATTTACCAAATTCAAAACTACTGAAATTTTAAACAAATCTAATTTATTAAATTGTGACCAAAAGCTTATATTCTAAAATCAGTATACAGGGTACGTTAAACTAATAACATAAAATTATTAATATAGATATGCACAAAAGATGCAATTATTCTCTTTCACCAACCGGTTTTATCATGAGCTCGTGGATCTAGAAATAAAAAAAATAGTTATTTAAGTTAACAATTTACTGAGTTGCTCTTTATAAAACAAATAAAATACGAGGGTGGTCTGAAAAGTTTCCGACCTAACAAAGATACAAGACATTTTTTCTGAAAATTTTTTTTTATTTTTCAACATAGTCTCCTTGTAACTCTACACACTTCTCCTAGCGATGCTCCCATCTCTGTAACCCGTCCAAATAGTACTCGGCATTTTTCTCTGCAAAATAATTGTTCACGAAGGTGATTGCCTCTTCATTTGACGAAAATCTTTGTCCTCCGAGCGCAATTTTTAGATGAGGGAACAAAAAGAAGTCGCTTGGGGCTAGATCTGGTGAGTAAGGCGGATGGTCAAGCAGTTCAAACCGTAATTCGTGGATTTTCGCCATGGCAACCGCTGAGGTGTGAGACGGTGCGTTGTCTTGGTGAAACAGAATTTTCTTTTTCTGCAAATGTGGCCGTTTTTTTGCAAGTTCTGCCTTCAGCTTGTCAAGTAATGATACATAGTATGCTCCTGTAATGATTTTCCCTTGTTGAAGATAATCGATTAAAATAACTCCATGATTGTCCCAAAAAACAGTCGCCATCACTTTCCCAGCCGAAAAAACAGTTTTTGCTTTTTTTGGAGCCGGTTCCCCCTTTGCAGTCCACTGTTTGGACTGTATTTTTGTTTCGGACGTATAATGGTGTATCCAAGTTTCATCTACAGTAATTAATCGGCGCCAAAACTCGTCTTTATTTCGCCTAAACTGCGCCAAAAGAGCGTTGGAAATATTCATTCGAACGCGTTTTTGGTCTAACGTGAGCAAACGCGGCACCCAACGCGCGGACAGTTTTCTCATGCCTAAATGTTGATTTAATATGTGACAAACACGTTTTTTTGACATGTTCATAACCTCTGCTATCTCTCTCACTTTAATTCGGCGGTCGTCTAGCACCATTTGGTGAACTTTGGCGATGTTTTCGTCGGTAGTTGCAGTTTTTGGACGTCCCGAACGTTCATCGTCTCCCAAGCTCTTACGGCCACGTTTAAATTCAGCAGCCCAAAATTTCACTGTGGTAAATGATGGTGCAGAGTCCCCATACCCAGAATCCAACTCATCTTTTATTTGCGAAGGCGTATTGCCTTTCAAAAACAAATATTTCATGACAGCTCGATACTCGATTTTGTCCATTTTCATAAAAAAACTCACATCAACTCAGTCAAACGACTGTTACATAAAAACTGCTCGTCCAAAATGGCTGCAACTTTGGTGAGTAACTGTCAACAGATGAACAACGAAATTCAGTAGCTTTTATTTACGAGTTTACGGAAACTTTTCAGACCACCCTCGTATGAGGGCTATAAAGACACATTGGTCGCGAACTGCATTTACGATTTTTTCTACAATAGTGCAACAAGAGTATTAAGCACTTTAATAGGTGCGATCTGATAGACGTGAGTGTTCTTGTTATTAGAAGTCTCAGCAAAGGCGCAATTTTCCTTGTCTATGAATTTAAACACGATTAGAAAAACGTTCAAACAGTGCCATTTTTTCCACGATTGTAAATAATTTTGTATTGTGCAACAAGGGCAAAAAATACTTTTAGCACGTGTTTTCTACGACCAACCCGTGCCGAGAGCCATAAAATAAATTTAAAATATTTTTCACTACAAGATACATATATTGAAGATCTGGCTTTAAAAACAATTCTTTAAAGAAAAGCTCACTTTTGCATTGAGCTGGCTTTGCGGAAAGAAGGGTTTTGATTTGTGGTCGTAAAAAAAATGATTTGTCTAAAGACATTAGATCAAAATCAGATCATTGCTAAAGTACCTGAACTTGCGGAGGTGTTGCCAATGCATGCATTACAGCACCAGCTATATCTTCCGGATTTAAAAATGGATATTTTACATAATATTCTTCAAACGCTTTTGAATCAAGCATTTCTCCAGCTAACATTACATCAGTTTTAATTAATCCAGGACTGATACTCTAAAATTAACTGTTCGATTAATCCATAAACAGGTTGAGATGCTTACCGTGACTTTTATCTTGCTATTTATTGAATTCAGTTCTCGACGTAAAATTTCTGTTAAAGCTGTTACTGAATATTTCGACGCCGAGTACACATTAACTTCTCGCATCTTTGAATTTTGATGGCCAAGAATGCTGTTGATATGAATTACATGTCCATCTATATTATTTGTTCTCATACTTCTTAATGTTTCTCTAGTTGCAATGCACAAACCAAGTACGTTAACATCAAGAGTCTCTTTCCATAAACTAGCGGATCTATCCATTAGAGTTGTACGTTTCGCAACGCCAGCATTATTGATAAACTGGCCCTAAATTGTTTTTAATCCAGTCAAAGGCTTCTATAATATTTCCCTCTTTAGAAACATCGGTTGCAATACTATATAATTTACCAGGTTTCTCAGATAGATTCTTTGCTAACTCCTCTATTTTATCCTTACGTCGTGCTAAACCCACTACTTGCAAATTCAAACAATTATAATCAGGACAATAAACATGGCTTTAATAACAACAGAAAACTGATTGCATAAATCCACCTAAATGTTTAATAAACACTTGGATATTGTGGCTGTTGAAATAATGCCATGTAATAAATGCATCACATTTTTTGCCACATTTAGGACATCTGAACTTTCCTTTCATTCTTTCCTTACTCCAGATAGCATTGTCGTTTCGCAGTTAACATAACGTTGATAGCGGCCCTGTTGTGACGGCACGATGACGGCCCAGCATCATCCACCGACTGCCGATGCTAGTAAAGTCCTAACGATTATGCAGATCTCGTTGTTTTAGAATACAGACCCAGTATTGAACTTTTTGTGGCGCTCCCCTAAACATTTTTTCTATTTCCCTAAATAAAAAAGATATGAGCACTCGATGAAATTTGTAGAAATCCGTTTCATCTATAACTTAAAAGAAAATATTTAAATTGTGATTATACCAAAGAACTGGGCAGGAAAATTTAGATTAGTAACGTGTATTCAGTGTTTTTTTTAGCTTTTCTGGTTTCTAAGATACTCCCATCATTTCCCTCGAATTTGGACTACTGTTTACATTTATAAAACTAAGTATTAGTACATTATTAAAAATTCCAGTAATGTAGTGCACAAATGCTAATCAAGAATATTGGAGATAATTAGAATTATTGTAAATTATATAATTTACCTACTAAGCAAGCACAAATACGAGATCTTAGAAATGAACAAGTTAAGCGAATTACGTGTTACAGTAATTGCGCATATCGACAATTAGAAAATAAACAAGTATACAAAAAATTATAAAATAGCTGCTACGAAAAATGTGGCTGAGTAATAAATATATACAGGTTATTTATTACAATGTCCATACCAACCTGTATATCAAAAGAGCTTACTTTTAATTCAAATTCCGACCAAAAAATGTTAAAGTTAATTTCTATCAAATCATAATTAAAACTTTGTCTAGAGAAAACCACACACTTAAAGGAACTTGAAAATTCATTCATTGGACAAAATTGGTTGCCCTGGTAATTCGAGAATGTTTAAGTTTAATGACAAGAGCAAAAACTAACTCATTGTTTTTAATTAGTGGACTGCTTGTTTTAATTCCTCTATGAATAGCCATACAGTCATTAAGATTATTTATTTATTGTCTACGTTTTGGAGTATTTTTTTTCCTTCTTCAAGTACATTTTTATTAACTAATGTCTTAATTTATTCATTTACTTAGAATCTTTTACACATTAAAATTAACTATTAAAAATTAAACATTAAAAACATTAGTCAGAAATTAAAATGAATTAAGATGTTAAATTAATTCTCGTTTCAATCTTGCTTTCGTATGTCTACTACAATACGTTGTGTAAAAGACTTTAATGCCCGGTTTCTCAAAGCAATTTATCTAACCGATAAAGTTATGCATTCCATAAATCGCCAAAAGGTGTTTCTCAAACGCTATGTTGTATTTATGAGACCGATATCGGCTTCATAAGTTATCGGAGCAAGTCAGTGCGATAAGTTATGTAGCGCCGGCGCATACTACATCGGTTGAGGTTTCGCGCGGCATTTTTTCAATTACCTATCGCTAACAGCAGGTTATGTTTAAGATGAAAGTGCCGGTATAGAACGACAGTATTGTTGAAAAATGTGTAACAGTTTCAAATTATTTCAGTTTTTTAAAGTATTTTTTGTTTTTCTAGTGTTGCAAGTGCAGTAGCCACCTATCGGTTTCTCTCGTAACTACTTAAGAAACCGATAGTTATAAAGTAGAGTACAATATTTTGAGCAACACTTAAGAAGTTTATCGGTTCCATAAAGTTATGCATCCGATAACTATATGACAGATAACACGACCTTTCAGAAACCGGGCATAAGTCAATTTTAGTACAGTGGACCTAGTGTAAGCTTGCGGGTCACCCTGCGCAGAAGAGGAACACAGATAGGAGATGAACGAGAGAAACACCGCATACGCTTCGGAGCATTTGTACATTAAGTGACAAAAGTTGCATCTAAAATATAAACAGGATGAAATCGTAGTTTAAAATAAAATTTAACTCTAGAGCTCGTAGTGACCTTTTGTACGAAAAACCATAATGGATTTTGGGAACTTTTATTAATACAAACTTTTGGATGACTAGTATATATTTACATATCAAAAAATATTTATGTAATTTAAAAATATAGTATGAATTAAATTTTAAAATATTTAAATAAATAAAATAAAAATTAAATATATAAATTAAATAAATAGTATTAAATAGTTCCGAAATTAATTTTAAAAACAACACAATTACTCTAACGTACCACAATAATTAAATAACTCAAACAACACTCTTGCCATAGAAATTCTCTATAGTTTATGAAAGGTTGTTGACCAGATGTCTTGTAATTCGGAAAAAAACCATAAATGTACATTTCCTTTCCTTTCAAACATTTTTAAAAAGACGATTGACATTTTTGCAAAGATTTATAATACCCTTTTTGTCATTCAAGTTGTAAAATTTACCTAAACCTTTTTATAAAATAGAAATCCTAACTAAACACATTTTTAAAATCTTTCAAATAGAAAATGATTTGAAATTGCTATTGCAGTAAACTGAAAAAATATTTAATAATTAAAATTAATTTTTGTGTTAATTATAATAAACAATAAAAAAATAATAATAAATAATAATAGAGGAAATAATTGAACAACTCGAGAAAAACAGAGAAAATTTTGGTACTTACAGTTGGTCTAAATGCTCTATGCCAGATAAATTGAATTTTCACTTTCCCACTCAGTTTCTGAATCACTATCTTCGCCCAAACTTATAATTAAACTATCAACTACTAAATCTAATGCAGGTTCTTTTTTCATGTATTCCAATTCGTAATTTCTACTGTGTTCACACCTCGATTTCCATTCTTCAGCAAAACATTGTTCAAAAAATTCGCGACAAAATTTCTCAACCTCCTTGAAATTAAAATTGACATTTCGTTCTCTTACATACTGTTTTAACGACGCCCATACAAGCTCTATCGGGTTCAAATCCGGGTGATGAAGTGGTAATCTTAAAACATTATGACCATTTTCTAAAAGGATTTTGTCGATTTCGTAAGTTTTGTAACTAAAAGATATATTTTTATTTCTCATATCTTCTTTTCTGCTTGCACTTGTCGGGCATTTTTCCGCTACTACACTATGATATGGGGCATTATCAATCACTAAGACGCTTCGAGGTGGTAAATTTGGTATAAGTTTCTCCTAAGGCCATTTTTTATAATTTGAAAAATTTATTTCGTGGTGATAATCGCCCGTGGTACTTGAAGGTTTGAACATCAATTCTGCTCCTTTTATAAATCCATTTTCGCTGCCGGCATGCACAATTATTAGCCTTTGACCTTTCGAAATGGGTTTTCTCAATCCATTATTGCTACCATCACTCCATGTCTGGTTATATGTGTGAGATGAATGTATGTACGTTTCATCCATATATACGATTGGGCGTCCTTCTTCTCTATATCTCTTCATATTCCTTAAAAAATACAGTCTTTGATGTCGAATTTCGTGTTTTTCCATTAGGATTTTTGTATTTGTCTTGGTTTTTTGTATTTGTCTTGGTTTTTTGCCAGCGAAATTCTATATTGTGAATTTCTTTGCGTAAACTGTCTTCACTCCCCGTGTAATCCACTGCTTCCTGAAACTGTTTCAAAATGTTGCGAACCGTAGGAACTTTTTTCTCTGTAACGTATAAATTAGTAATTAATCTTCTCAAAATATGTCGGTCAGCGACATCAAGGTTTGTTTTAGTATGGGCCTTCTTTCTTTTCTTAGTTGGTGTTGTAGACATAGAACCCTCGCCCTTGGAAATTTTGGTTGCTTCTTGTTGTATCGATTGTACTGATCGTAAGGAAATACCCGTAGCCCGAGCAACACGTTCTTGAACTTTTTGTAATGCTATAATAGGTGCACCAGCTTCTGCTTCTTCCTTCATGAACTTTAAAACCGCACTTATGATTTCACGACACTGACCACTCAAAATTTTATTCTTAATTTTCGATTTAAACTCCATATTATTAATTATTAATTAATAATTAATTAAATGAAAATATCGAAATATGTAATTTATAAAGATGCAATACTAATAAGACGAGAAACTTCAACGCTGAATCCCAAATTTTAAATAGAATTTATAAATTAATTCGATAGATAATCAATACTATAATAAATATAATAACAAATCAATAATATTAAAAATATAACTAATAATAGAAATAATAGCAATTACTAGAGATAAATCGAAATGAATAGTAAACTTACTGTGAGGTATAGGAAAAATTAGTAGCGATACTTTTTTTTCGAATGTACACAAGTTACTGTCTGGAAAGTCGGCTTAAAAGTGAACTCTCCCACCCTTCTGAAGGATTTGCCAGTGCGCATCGTAGGTTCACCCGTAAGCTTACGCTAGGTCCACTGTACCTATATCAATAAGACAATAACAAACATTTGGGAATGCAATGAATAACCGCAACGAACCCCGTTTTGTACTTTCGGCAACCATTTTGACTATGTTCCCGAGGTGATGTCAAAAAACTAAAAGTATACGTATCTCTTATTTCTTTGATGTAGGATACGATTATAAAGTAAAAAGAATTTTGAAAATTCTTCAAATTTTGACGGCTATTTTGACCATGTTTCCGAAGAGATATCAAAAAAACGAAAATACCAAGTTTCTTTAGTTTTTGAGGTAGAATCCAAATCTGAAGTCAGAATTTCAAAATTTAAAAAATTCCGAGACACACACCCACCCATCCAGAAAGAGAGAGAGAGAGAGAGTTTGCAAATTCAGTAACGACTCCTTCCGAGTTCGTTGGAAATGTATTCAAATTATTAGAGTACCTGTAATCCAGCTCGTACAAGAGCTCCAGCAATAGCAGCACCAATTCCGAACTTGCTCCTGTAACAACAGCCACTTTACCAACCCATCGTTCCATCAGTGCGTTTTTCCTTTAATATATAATAAGTATCGATTTAGCTGCTTGTGGTATAAAGTTGTAAATGATTGAACACGAAATACAATATTGTGCAGTACAAGGAGTTTAAATAGAAAAAATAAAAGATGGAGGGAATTATAAATAAATAAATCTGCATTTTAATTCTTGTTCCTATTTGAATTAATAAGAAAAAACAGTAGAACACTACTATTATAAATATTAAAGATATCAGTGAAATTGAAATTTAATTAAAATTGTTATTAAAAATACATATACTCATGCAGTTTACAGTTGTTATGATAGTTAAGCCTGATGACAATTACAAAAGTTAATATGAGATAAAAAGAAACGTGGTGTATTTAAATTGGAAATATCTAAACAATAGAGATAATTTATTTTTATAATAACATTATTATTTGCGAATTATATCATTCGATTTAAATGACTGATTTTTAAAAAAGGAAAACGAAGAAAATCGTGGAAAAATACAAACTTTATTTCAATTAAATTTAGATGTGAACGTTGTAACACACAAGTACAAAGTAAATTGGTAATTTTAATTTTTCTATTGCATTGCAGTTTTAACCTAATGAAGTTGAATATTATCTTAGAATATTACTTTTCTTGCCTTTCCCACAAGATTAAAATATTGAACTTGCTGCATTGTTAGATATGGTTACTACTTCCTCCTTTAGTTCGAGATTTTAAGGAGTTTTCTTTTTATTAAGAAGATATCGAATAGTTGAAGAGGTTTTTCTCATTTTCACAATTGATAATATTAATATTAGCAGACCGATAATGCTATAAATATACCATTGGTAGTTACTTGTGTATTTAAACATAGGCTTTTCGATTTTCTCCAACTGGTGAATATCTTTTAATCTATTTTGTTTACTGTCAATATCTATTTAATGATTTTCTTGATCCTTTATGTTTTTCGTAATAACATCCGGAAGTATCTATAATTGGTTTTGCTTTTCTTCTGTTTTACTTTTTTCACCGTAAGTTCTTGATCCTGAAATAGAAAACAAAAATCAAAAGAAAGTGTAATTCATGTCTAGAATTAAGGTTACCTGTACATGTAGAGGCGTTGACAGCACGTAGACTACAGCACTAGCAATGGCTTGGGGTTCTAAAAATGGAGATGCCTTAGAAAATCTCCATGTATCCGTATACTCTATAAATGTAGTTTACAGTAATAATGAGGAAAGTTATAGATTACCATGCTTACAGTAATCTTTATTTTGTTATTGAGAGAAACCAGTTCGTGACGTAAAGTTTTAGCTAATGCTGTTACTGCATATTTGGACGCAGTGTAGACATTTAGATTTGGTATCTCTAGACAGTTATGACCAGTAATACTGTTAATATTGTTACGAAATACAATGTACAGTTACGTAACAATATGTATAATTTGCCCATTTAGTTTATTAGCTTTTATGTCTTTGATTGCCTAAACTAACATATGAAAAGCACCGAGCAACCCACTTATCATGTTCGGCTGTTATCATCACAAGGTTTTTTACTTAAAAAGGTTATGTACACAATAAAGAACACAAAATCAATTAAGAATATTGAAGACAAACTTTAAAAGGAAATTTAAGTAATTTTAAAGCATAAATGCAAAAATTCAAGCAAGTAGATTACGGCGATGGTGCGTAGTATGCATGACAAATATAAAAACAAAATAATTCTTACAATGAACTTTGTCTAATTGATTTCATGCATAAACACCATCATCCCATCTTACATATACATACATACTCTTATCTGAGGAAAATTTTTAAAATCCCGATGAGTCTCTCAAACCAGCCGCCCCACCAGGGTGAGGCCGGGGAATTAAAATGCCATTATATTCTTCTAGTCAAGCTGTATTGTTGAATGACACTCCAGTCGAGTCCTCAAAGCATTTCCGAACTCAAGGAAGTTGGTCACTGTAGATTATTGCTGGACGGCTGCGCCTGTTCAAAAATCGTTTTAATCCCTGTAGGAAACAATCTGTAGAGCAAAACCATCTTAGCTCTATGTGTACAGCTCGATAAGTAGCGCACGTAAAAAGATATAATATAGGCCTTTCTTCTATTTTCCTTCTCTCTCACACTTCCAGTAGAAGCGTAGGAGCAGGTTTAGAACTTTTTACATTATGTTTTTTGAATCTAATGCATTTTCTGAATACTGATCTCACGGGTTTTCGACTTCCAATAATCCAATAACACTACCGTAAGATAGAAATCATCATTTTCACTCCAGCATGTGACTTATCTCGATGCTAATCTAAAATCAAACGAAGAACAACTGGGTGCTCATGATTAGGGAGAAAGATCGGATAATAGAAATCATTAACATTAGCATTGAATACCTTAGTTTTGATGTTTATAAGGTCATTCTCATCAGTGAAAGGCAAAAGAATTTTCAATCTTTTGTCACATACACCATCAAATGCTTCCTGCTGAACCAGTACGCTCATTTCTGCTGCATTGTACCCCTGCGCAGTTAATTCTCCCTTAGCATGCTGTCTGTTCCTACTATTGTTAAAAAACCTTAACATCAATTCTATTAATCTTACTATTTTCTTATACTGAGAAAACCGTCGATAATATCAATCTAGTGTCAAATTATTACTATTTACCAATGCTGAAACAATAATTTTTCTTCTTTCACTGTAAACCTCTTTTTCATTATAGGTAAGTTTAGGTTGAGACCAAATTTTCTCAGGTAATCTAAACCAACTACGCCTCTTCTACCATCGAGTGGTCAAAAATTTCTTAGGATAAGACCCTTGCGAAACTAGGTTCGCGGGGTTTATTGTACCAGGTACGTCGCGTTATTCTTGCCCCCACGTCAACACTCTAATTTCTGTAACCCTGTTATAAACATAAGCATCCTCAGGTTTACATCTTCCAGTCCATGCTAGGACTGTGGTAGAATCTATCCAAAATGTAGTTTTTATATTAACTAGTTCATAATCTTGTGCAACAGATTGATACAGTCTACCTGAAATAGACGCCGCCAACACGATGCCAATGAAGGTTTGCATTGTAGGAACCCTAGAACCTAGCTATGACAGAAGTAAAAAATTCAGAATTCTTTGTCACAAATTGTTTCTTTAATTTTGTGTCGTAAATGTCAACTACTTGTGGTTCCAAAAGGTTTCTAGAAACAGATATATTAGTTCTTAGTAATCGACTATTTAATAATTTTGTAGGAGAGCCTTTAAGACTACATAAAGGAGTGTTGTGATATTCTAATAAGTAATAAAACAACTCATCTTCATTTTCATATTATCTCAAAATTTGTTTGCAAATATGTATGTACAGCTTTCTCAGCTAATCCATTATTCGCGGACTAGAATATATACAATTATTGTTATACTTGATGCAAAACTCTTTAAATCTGTAACTCTTATAGGGTACGTTGTCAGGAACAAATTTCAAAGGTAAACCGTATGTTGACACAATTATCTTTAGATGACTCAAAATGTCTTCAATTGACTTGTTTCTTATTTTTACCAACTCATTCTAATTGCTATAATAGACTACAAAAACAAGATATGAGAGTCCACCATATTCTAATAGATCTGATGCAACAAATTCAAATGGTAATCTAGGAATTTCGTAGGGAATAAGACTTTCTTCGTATTGTTGCATCTGTATGTTTGACATACCTTTAAATCAGGACTTTTATAAAAAATTTTCTTTTTAAACCAAATTGAAAAGCCTCTAAATATGATGAAACATGAATTTGTTATTGCATTAATGAAATCTAAACATCACAAAGCGAAAAAATCCCAACTTTCACAACGGTCCAAACATTATTGTGGAATATAAAATTTCATAAAAATCCCAGGCTAGTAATATGTGTTTTGTTTTACTCTTTCTGCGAATTTTAGCAGTGCCCCTCGTATTCTTACATTTTTCTAAATACAGCAATACTACACTTGGTAATCTGTCCCAAAGTATCTAGAAATAAAAAGATAGGTCGCAATGTTCTAAATTTTATTTAAGATTAAGAATTTACGTCTACAAAGCAGTTTTCATTTAAAATCAGTAAAAGTACAACAATTCTCAAAGCAACAAAACAAATTTGTAAATATAATTCAAGGCAAGTGCTTTCACATTATAATATTAATGTATTCTTAGGTAATACACTGGAAATAGTATTTAGAAAATATACCAAGAATTTACAATGTCGCAGTAAGCATCAAGAACAACCACTTCTTCTGAGAAATACATATAACTAAGCTGCAACTTGTATTTTCCAGTTGGTATACCAGGAGGAAATTTCTTTTCATCTACTATCCAGTTACATATATTGTAGGTTTTACCCTAATTAGAAAAATAAAAGATAAAATTAATAAATATGTAATTCTGCATTATTCAAATAACCAATATTAATAGATACCTTGTGAAACGGACATCCATTGAAATTTCCACATCTTTTCATATTACGAAGTCCAAGCACATCGAAATCAAATGCTTTGCAAAAGTTTACTTCAAAACGCATTGGAAAAAATCGATATTCATTGCTTAGGGATTTGTAAGCTTGAAGTATAACCTGTGATAAAAATCATTAGTTATAAGATATATTACATCGCGTGGGAATACCTAAATTAAATCTAATGAGAACAATCGGTTAAGCAAACAGTCAAGTTAGTATGTATTTGTAATTTTTAGTTTTCCAACATCAAGAAAGAAATTAAAATTGCAGTTTCCCTTTTGTCCGTGAACCAATTATGCAGCCTATAGAGAGACCTGTAATAAGCATCTTCGATGATGTGGACACACCACACATCTTTATCAATTAAAAGTTTATAAAATAGGCACAACATAATGTCTAGCTTTCTGCTAATCTAATGTTGCGGTGGGTTTTGCTAAATAGCTTTTATAATTATGACTAACAACATCAAATCCATGCCGTCCTTGCTGATGAAAACACAAGATTGTCTAATAATGTCAGTACCTAACTCAAATATAAAATAAGTGCTATTGCCAACATATCGAAGTGTAAGACCCTCTCACAGACCATTTGAGAAAGAAAATTAAATTCTAAAGCTGTATATTTTATGTATGCATGCTTATTAGGGAATAAGCACGGATTCTGAGTCCTGTTACATACAGGTTGTTAGGCAATATTATGTATGCAAAACTGGGTATGGTATGTATTATTTAGGCGTATAATTTTTACCTAATTTTCTAAACTTTGTATTCACGTAACCTAGTGTCATGCTCAAATGAACAAATTATCTACAAAGTTCAGGGGCAATCAGCGGACCTCAACGACTGAGTTGCCATTAATGCAGAGTCACTAAGTCCTTTGAGTGCCCCTGAATGCGCCCGCGCAGTACGTCATTATTGAAAGTTGCTATAAGCTGTATGCAATAGCAGTGTCACTGATACAGTGCCATCCAGTGACGTCCATTGACCAAAAATAGCCCACCAGCAATTTAGTACGTGCTAGTCTCACTGCAACAATCGTTGTCTATCAGTCACCATCAAGCAGCGTGCATCAGTTCATAATTTCCAATCTGCTGGAAATTTTGGTGGTTGCTCGACGGTGATGGTCAGCTTAGCATACGCGCAAATTACCACAGCTTGCCCTACTTTTATTTATTTCTCTTTTTTCTTTGTTTTATACTTGCTCGTTTGCTTGCATAGTTATAGCACGTGGTTTTTTAGGTTATAAGTCTGTGATTTTTTAGTTGTAAATAATTTTTAAAATGTCGAATGATGCAGCACGGTCGCCAGCTGAAATTGATTTATTAATCAGTTTAGTACGAGAAAGGTGCGAATTGTACGATCAGAGCACTGCTGGAAGTTTTAGAAAGCTTACATAATAAATTACACTAAATCAAATACACGGTTTAGATCACTAGTGTGAACAGGTGGAGGTCAAATCAGGCGTAGTTTTCATATTTTGCGTGCAGTTGGTGTCGCAATGAATGAACAATTAATAGGCCTGGGAACGTATCCTTGGACATCCGAAAATAAGGAACAAATTCTGTTTCATGATCCACGAGGTCTTTGTACAAAGTGAAAAGCTATCCTTTTGTTTAGCGATTGGTAAGCATTAGATGCATCCAAATGCCCTTATGCCTCTTCTTTCTGAGCGATTTGTTTTTCTCTTCTTCTTCGTCCAACATGTAAGCCTTTACGGCCAAATCCTTTTATTGAGAAATTCTTAAACATTGTATGTACAGAATGTTACTTGACCGATACTAGTCTGATGGATGATCGCACAATGTAAATAGTATGTCAAATTTCTTGACCGCGACCGGACCAAAATAAAGTATGAATCGGTCTTAAATGGTTAGAATATTTAGCACGATGTAGTTACCGCTGAGAGTCAACCGTTGAGTTCTCTGAGTGCCTCTGAATGCGCCTGCCTACTATATATGTCAATATTGAAGGTTGTTGTAAGCTTTAGGCATCATAAATGCTCGTGTCCACGAGCAGGTAGCAGATCAGAATTTCTTTTTAATTGGTAGCATGACAGTATACTACCTACTCGTGGACACGAGCAATATGACATCACGCAAATATATTTTCAGAATCGAAATCTGAAAGAAGTCGAATAGGAAACGTAATCAATAACATTTTAGGAAGCATAATCGAAACCGGAATCATTAAACACAAAGACAGTGCAACGGGAATCGGTATCGGAAACACTACAATAAAACTTACTAATACCCGAATCACTATCAGAATCAGAATTAAAGAAGCAGAATCGGAAACGGAATCAAATCATTGACAATAAAATTCGCGGACTGATTTTTATTGTGGGTGCTGTGGCAACACTGGGAGGTTGGCAGCAGTGACGCTGTGTTTGTTTATTCTTCAAGCCACAGATTAAATAAGAGTTAGATATTTCACTCCCCATACCACCATTGTTCTCATTTTTTGTCTCTGCGCATTTACATTAGCAGCTCTGAGAGTTAATCACGCCTACTCTTTTACGCGCGTTTTCTGAATTGCATGGCGAGAGCGTTTCAAAAGAATATGCTGGCGTAATATATGTAAAAACAGCAAGCACTGGGAATTTCTTTAAAAGAAAGCAAAATAGAATTCACAAATGTGTCGAAGTGAAACGGTCCAGTGTTGCCAACTTTGGAGGAAAGTCGCTAAATTTAGGGTACTGAGTACTACCTAGCAAACATTAAAGCATCGGCCGACCAGGGGCAAATAGTCGTAATCGAAACACATAGCGGGCCAACAGCTGAAAGTCGGATGATATACTGTACTATTTCTAGTAGGTTGAGCCCGTGTTGGGCCAACACGAAACATTGACGTATATATTTCGGTTTCGACTAAACTTGAATGCCGAGAAAGTATTTTTAAATATTTTACTGTGTAGTAGAGGTATTGGAGTTGGAGGTTGGAAAATTGGTCTATTGCGCTCGTGTACTTAACCGCACATAACTATATAACAGCTGCAAAAATTAGAAAATTTTTTAGCAGACAACGAACAATTGTCAAAAACTGTAAGTATTAATGGTATTAACTAGAGTAATATCATTTTAGTGTGGTACTCATACTTTCTGATTTGTTTTATAATGTTTAAATCTTCAACTACTCGAAGGTAAAGACACCTCCGAAACAACTGGTAGAGTTCAGTCTAAGATAATAACAACAGACCTGGCAAGACAATGCAGTTGGGGTGGACGAAATGGTAAAATTGCGGTTTCGGTACGCAAAAGTATTTTAAATGTAATTATAGGTATCATATTAGCTTCTTGTAAAGTATAATAGTTATATTGCATAATGTATTGTAGAGGTAATACGCTTAGTATAATTAGTTGGTAAAGGCGTTCGATGACTTTAGAAGACGAGTCAGCTTTAAGAGCGTTATAACACAGGCCAGCGCAAACGGAAATACTCGAACCACTAATATTCGCGCCCCATCATGAATGCAACAGCATAAATAAGATTGGCACCTCGCAACTTATCTCTCCAATAGCAAACAGAGTTGCGGTTCCGTTGAGGTCTTGAGGATGCCTTCACAAAAAAAAAGTTGCAGTTAAAATTTCTCCAATTGGAGTGATACCTACTGCAATCGGTAGTAGTTAAATATAGTGACAGCAACAGGCTGCGGTATATTTTACCAAGTAATTGTAGTAACTGGTAAAATGTAAAATATACTACAAATTGTTGTAAAACATTAACTACATCTTGTAGTAAAAATTACACAGGTACTACAGTAGAATATACTTTCCTTAGAAGTGTTAATTTAACAGTTCTGCTGGTACATATAACTGGTTTAAAAGTTAATTCTACACTAAATTCTATATAAATATGACGTTAATTACTGCTAAATAATACGGATTTGTAAAACTTACTAAATACTATGTAACAATTACTCCTATAAATTGGTAGACAATTTTATTTAACTAGAGTGTTTTTTATACAACTCAGAATGCTATTTTAACAAGTAGACATCTATCATAAACAAAGGGACAACGATCCATTAGATTCATATATTGTGTCTCCCACAAATAAAAAATCGTACAAGCATTAACTAATCATACGTTTGGAGTCATCAGTGAAGGATAATGCAAGTCAATGCTTCCCGCTTCACACTGGTTATATACTAATTAAGTATAACATTTAACAGCATGAGAATACTAAGGCGCCATCTAATAACACCGCCCAAACATAAGAACGGCTGACCCGACTCGTCGATTCTAACTAATGCTTGTGTAAAATTAACTAATGCTTGTGTAAAGCACATGCGTACTATTTTGCTTGGTAAATTCAACCACATTGTAAAAGTAAGAATTACAGCAATGTAGTAGAATTTACTAAAAAGTTTTTTCTCTCATTCACTGTGAAGAAATTTCATCTTTTTTCGAAAATGGATGTCAAATATTTTTTCGAAGATGTTCTTCATCTGAACAATTCTGTATCACATAAAATTATTCGATGTGGGCCATTTTAATATACTTATCAGTATTCTTTCTTTCACATTTTACTTTTTGTCTACAACTTACAATTACAATTGCTAAGTATAATTAGGTATTATAACGATTATAGTTTTAAGCACAATAAACTTCAAGCTATGCGTTTTCTGATTCAATCCTACATTAATAACTACATCACGGATCGATTACATCAACGAAATTAATGTTACATTAAATAATATTAATAATAATTATTTGTAAATTAGCTTAGTCGATATGTTGGATCGTTCCACAACAAATTTTGTTTTTTCTCTTATTTTTCTGTTTTCCGTATTCGATTGGTCACGAAAACCTACCAACTTGGCGCAACAAGAAATATTTTTTAAAAGTACTTGTAAAAAAACATAAAACTATTTCCGTTTTGAAACGTTTTTGCTATTTCTGTTTCATTTTTTATTTCTTATTTGCCGTACGTCATGTCGTTGGTAGATGAAATTTATAATAAACATGAAAAGATCAAGAAAGGAAAAGAAGCATGAAGTACATAAACATTACCGTTATCAATACTTTCATAAATACTATAATTTCTTGGGAAAGATTTGAAATAAGTACTGCTTATACTTATCATTTACCTAGATTTAATATTAAATTTTCGATTTGAATTTAAAGCTTCAAAAATAAGCAAGGCATTTTACATTCCGTTAACATCAATACTGGATGTAAACAGAAGGTGAAACTCCAGTATTTGTGGTGTTTAGAAGCAAATGCTCAACTATCTAAATTACATAGATTCGGTTTTTTTTGTAAGTTCACAAGCGTGATCATTGGTACTGCCTAATGCACAGTATGCTTATTTTTAGATTTTATACTTACTTTAATGTAACGTAATCTTGTGTTACATAATACTAACTTAAAAAGACTCTTTTTGTCTATGCCCAGCTAAGTCAAACAGCGGGATTGTAGTAGTAGTATGTAGTAGTAAGTTCTTTATTTCTTTTGACAATTACATTGCATTGAAATGCGTCATATATAATAGGCAGATAATAATAATTAATGATAACACTTTAAAATACCAGAATAAAATGAGAAAATCTGTTTAAAAACTAACTGACTAACAATACAATATTATCAAATAAATATCACTTATAAAATATCACAAATAAGGAAATAGTAGTACAATAATCTAGAACAATTAGATGTTATCACTATTAACTATCACAGTTGTAATATTCATTTAGTGTACAATAGTTATTTTTGTATTAAGTGCGCGAAATCAGTGTTTTTTTGTAGCGCATGAGAATGGCATTTTTTTGCCGAGACCGTTAGGTTCTCTGAAAGTTATATTATTTTTTAATCTCCGAAGCAGTTTGTTGTAGGCATTACTTCCAGCACAAATTGGAGCTTTTTTATATCATGAAAGATTGTAACGCGTTGTACATATAACTCATCTAAAGTTTTAGTATGATAGCTAGTATGATTGTGCATAGCTAAGGAGGTTGCATACACAATAAAAAACACAATTAAATAAGGAATATTGAAAAGGAACCTCAAAAGGAAATTTAAGTAAACATAAATACAAAAATTCATACAAGTAAATTTGTATTAGCATGTACATCAAAAGAACAAAACTAAGTACTAATACAATTAGTGCAAAATCTCAATCAGTCAAAATTCATTAATATGAACTAATATAAAGAGTGCAGAGACACCTGGTATAATATTTGAAATTTCGAGGTTAAAAATGGTACAAAACATATGAAATTTTCGCAAATTTAACCTAAAAGAAAGTTGTCAACGGCGAGTTTTGAACACGTATAATTATATAATTATAATTTTCTATCTCTCTCTCTCTCTCTCTCTCTCTCTCTCTTTTCCTCTCTCTCTATGCAGGTTTATTGTTTAATATCTATTTCACGTAAAGAGATACATGCGTCACACGTGTGATCCAGATGCTTCAAATCAATAACTGGCCAAACTGAACTACACGTCCTATTTTAGCGGCGGTAGGTTGACAGACAAACAATAACTGAAAACAATTTTTAAACAGTACATATAAATTCATTTTAGAATTAACATTTATTAATCTTACTACTTACTTTAAAACTAATAAACGGAAAATTGTTTAATTATAATTCTTCAAAGAACTGTTGTTATTGTTTAAATGTAAACAAATGTCAATTTGAAAATTCAATTACGTTTGACATTTTCAAAACATAGCTCAAAGGCTAGCTAAGAGGTCTTGGTTCTCTCTCTTTTTCGCAAGAAACAATTTGTTTGACGGGAACTGTCCGATTAAGACTAATACACAGATTTTCTGTAAAACAACTAAACTTTAATGTTAAGTAAGTGTCATACGCAATAACATGGAACCGTAAATTTTAAAGAGTTAATAGCCCCTTTTGGAGTCAGTTCGTGCAGTTTTTATTCTGGATCTCGCACGATCGTTTTATTTCAAATGTAGTCAGATCAGCTTATGTATATTAGCACTTGACATTTTGGTTTATGAATAAAGTTTGTAAGTATTTATGTTATTATCAGCATCGTCTACATAAATACAATGAAAGATTAAATACGATGCGCAAAAATTGAGGTATCCTAGAAAACTCAGACTAATTAGGTTTTCTCTTTTTACTCTGCCACCATACTACGCAACGTAATAATTCTTCTTTTATTGAAACGAAAAAAGGTTCCTGTCATCTAAAACATTGCTTGGTTTAATGTACTTTACTTTTTTTTTAAAGGGATAGATTAAGACGAAGAGGATTATTGAAAACTACTAGTTTAATTGAGGGTTAGACATACATAAAAGTTCATTACCTACCTAACAGAGAAGTTGTACATCCTTTAAAAAAAGTGAAGCAATGTTTTCTTTGACATTTCCTAGTAATTACCATTCTTAACGAGCCAAGCATTGTTTTGGTGTAAGAATTGTGATTTAATTCCTTACCTACAGAAGGGCGTATTTTTAAATTCTCATTTCTTAACTAAAGGCACTTTTGATAATTACAAATTTTATTGTAAATAAATAATATTATAAGTTGATTTACCTAAAAGATTTCACCAATAGGCTTTATTAGCAATTCATGAACCTAAAATTAAACTTCATGTTAAGGCTGTCCTTATACAGAATGAAAGACTATCATGTTTACCTGAACGTGAGACGGTGTAGCTAACACATATAATACAGCGTCGGCAATATCTTCTGCTTTCAAAACATTTGAATTTGCTTTAATATAATCATCGATTTCTTTTGGAATTGCCATTCCTGTTGCCTGAATTATTTCTGTTTCCGTTGCACCCGAACTAACACTCTAAAGATTATCATCGCATATTAGAATACAATAAGATAAAAAGAATTAGTTTAGACTCACTGTAGTTTTCATTTTGCTTTTAATAGAATTAAGTTCTTGTCTTAGAGTTTCCGTTAAAGCTGTCACTGCGTATTTAGAAATGGGATAAACGTTAAATTGTGGAAGAAAAGGTACTTTATGCCCCACAACACTGTTAATATGAATAATATGGCCGTCAATATTATTGTCTCTCATGAACTTAATGGCTTCTCTTGTAGCAACGCACAAACCCAGTACATTTGTATCGAATATTTCTTTTCACATTTTTGTATTTCTGTCTATTAGATTTGTTCCTCTAATTATTCCCGCATTATTTACAAGAATACTAACAGCTCCCACATTTTTCTCTATCCATTCGAAAGCGCGAACTACATCTTTCTCATTGCTGATATCTGTTTGAACTGCATAAAGATTGCCCCGTGCATCTTCAAGTGTTTTTGCTAACGCTTCTACTTTCTCCTTACGTCTGGCTAACTCAACGACCTTTTGTAAATATTGGCAAGTTTATATTTTATGTCATACTTACCTTTAAGCCAGCGTTAACTAGTGCTTGAGCAATTGCAGCACCTATTCCAGCACTTGCACCAGTTACAACTGCTACTTTTCCTTTCCATCTTTTCATTGAAACTACCATTTTGTCAGATACCGCAGCGAATGTGTTGAAATTGTCAATTTGTTAAATAGGACTGATGTAAATTAATACTAAAATAGAGTATTTATATTGATTTTAGAGCTTCTAGATTTATCAATATTTTTACATACTAGTCATTTTGCAATTTTGAGTGTCATCGTTACCTTGCTGAATCATTTTCTATGACCTTCATGATATAATTTTGTTTGTTGTGTATAATCAGTCTAAAACTATTACTTATACAAATGTGATTGTAACGAACCTGATTTGGGTATAATAGTAATTTTAAGAATGAAATGCGGATTTTGGAGATGTTTTATCTTTGTTTAACAGTATGATTTCTTTACGTGTAGTGTTAGATAAGGAAGCTTTTTAGTTGATGTACACCGATCTAATCGAAACATCTACGACTTGAAAACGTTTTCTCGATTGTAATCTAAGATTATTTGAATGAATTACTTTTATTTTATTTTGTCTTCTTCCGAGTACACAAACATTCTAGAATTTTTCTAAACTGCTTTATATTTTTTAGAATGATTATAAGTACCTAAACAAAAATGCCTAATTATCGTGCAATTGGAATTGTGATTTCTTTTTTTACTATTAAATCTTTCAGACAAAAAGCTATAAAAGGTTAACTCTTGTGTGTTCAACCTACGTATATTACGTATTAAAATTTACGATCATAAATATTTTAACAAGAGATTAATAAAAGGTTGTTACTAACAAAAAAGCTAATTTTAATTCAGGGTTTTTAAGATTAAATTCAGTCGAGTCGTCCAGAAATTTTTTAAGGATTAACAGTTTACATGAAAATTATTTTACTCTAATTCAATCATTCAATCTTAAATACCTACACGCCTTTAGTTTTACACAAAGCTTCTCCAATATTACAAGAGTGCAAGCAACAAAATTGAATTTTCAAAGATTTTGCTATAACAAAGTTGTATATGACTTAAACTATACATTTACCTTTGTTACAACACAGTAAACGCAATGAATTCGCTTCACAAGTTAATGTTACAAGATGTATATCATGCAAATTCCATTTCAGAGTGACAAAGTTGCATGTGTCACATAGAACTTATGAACAAACTGAAATAGCTAAGTTGTGGGTTGTAACATCTACTTTTGATATTTTCAATTTATGGCGAGATTCAAATAACAAGGTTGTATGTTGTAGCAAACATCTTTTAGTTTCAAATATTAGGTTATGCGTGTAATTTGAACGTTTAACCTGTTGATAGCAACTTAAGCGATTGTAGCTCTGAGTTCTTGTTTTCAATTAATATAATACTAAAGTAGTGCAGTAACGATTATTTCTGGAATGGATACGATTCTCACAAAGACAAAGAATACATTGCCGATGAAATCCTGCATGGAAATACAGCAAGGTAGGAAATTAATTTTTGATGTAAAGCCGGGCTTCTGAAATTTAAAACTGATTATTAAAATGAAGATTAGGGGCAAACTCGTTGAAATTCCTTCAGAAACTGATTACCCTCAAATACCTTACTGATAAACAAGAGAAAAATAATGTAGCTTCTTCACATCTAGCAAATAAATGGAAGTATTGCAGATAAAAGTGAAAAAGATGTCTCTTGAGGAACTAGTAGAATGGAACATGCTGTTGTGGAAATGAAAGTGCAAAAGGTGAAGCTTGCGGTACAGAAGAGCTTAAAGGTAAAATACGTTTTTAAATCATAATAGTGAAAAACAGAATAGTAAAGACGTAAAAATTTCTCTATGTTTAGAACAAGATAATTCTATTTATAAGAAAAATGTCTGTTTCTTTACTGAAAATACTAATATGAACAATGGAGAAAGTACTATCCCGAATAAGAAAACAAAATCCACAACACTGGGCTTGCAATATCAGAAAGCGGCAGTACGATAAAGGTTTGAATACATTTCAGGAAGAAAGAAAATTGTGCCAGCAAGAGAGATTTGAATAAGAAAGGATTGTATAGAAAAACCTACTTATAAATGCGGAAGGAAGAGAAGTGAAGAGCAGAGAAAACAAATTTTCTGATTACTCTGCCGTAAATACACAAGCAAAAAGAATGTATATTTTTAATACTACGGAAACTAGTCGTCTAAAAAGAAGAGGAAAGGCAAAGCAAAATTAAAATTCGAGAAAAGCAAACACACACAGATGCTATTTTGCCATCAGTGGAACCAAAATTCAAGTATGTAAAATGTTCTTTTGCAGTACGTTGTACATCAGTCAAAAACCCATTTATTCACTACGTAAAAATAAAACGGAAACGAATACTGTAGTTACCAGTAAACACGGTAAACATAAAAAAAAGTTATACTGATGGAAGATACGGATTTAGTTAGAGAGCATATTACCTTGTTTCCGAAGGTAGACAGCCACTATTGCCATGAAAATACATCAAAGGCAACTTGTCTATTAACAAAATGTACAAATTATATGAAGATTACGCTAGAGATAAACGTCAAAGTCCTGTAGTGTATGTATTTAAGGGATTCAACTATTCTTTCTGTAAATCATCGAATGATAAAGGCGATTTCTGTGACGAAATAGAGTTAAAAAAAACAAAAACTTGATAACAAAGTAAAAGAATAGTTATGAGATTCATCTGCTAGAAAAGCAGTGGGTGAGAGAAGAAAAGGGAAAGGGCAAAGAAAGTGGTAATCCATTTTGTGTTTCGATCTAGAAAATGTATCGAGTTGCCCAAAAGCTGATATCAAAAACTTTTTTTATAAAAAAAAATTAAACGTATATAACATAACAGCACATCTATCTACCAGTGATGAAGTACATAGATTGTGCTGTTTGGATACAAGCTTCACATGGAGGTGCTGGCAACGGTATGGCCAGTGCAGTGTATAAGATAATCGATAATATTCGGAAAAGTCACCCCGAATTTGAAGAATTAATCTTATGAAGTGACAGCTGTGTCCCCCGAAACATAAACAGTGTTAGGAGTTTTGACGTCGTTCATGTTTTCCAAATGCAAACATAAAGAAATTTTTGTTTCAGGTCATTCGTGCATACAGGGAGGGTATTCCGTACACAGCTCAATAGAAAGAGCTTTGAGAAAGGCTGAGTACTTTTAGCCAGTTTCTCTGTTAAGACTTTTGCTAAAAGCAAGTAGAAGAAAATCATACAAGGTGTTGCAAGTGAAGGATCGTGACTCTTTAGATTTTCAACATTATGCCGTTCAAATGAATTTCAGTTTGGTTCCATTCTTAAGTCGTCTTAGTCATAATTGATCAGCTTAAAGCTTAAAATTAGTTTGTAGCAAGAATTAACTCCGGTAGCAGTCGGTGGAAAGCAACATGGTGGTATACATGCATATGATATACATACTAATCATCACAAGCTATAAAATGTTTAGTTTTATATTTTAAAGAAAATAATTTATTGAAATGAGCATTTTGTATTAGAAGGGGATCCACACTTTGTTTTCGATATTTGTTTAATAAAAATTGCTAATTCTTTGTATTCGATATGAAGAAGGAGCACTGTTCTGATTTAACGAATGCAAATACTCACAAAGATGTTAAAAACAATGCCTATATTTATCTAGAATGCAAGAATTTCTCGTCTCAGCATAATCGGACGTTCCGAAAGTAATTACAAGCTAATAATTGACATATAATTTTTATTTATTTGAATGAATGTAACATACGACTTAGAACCAAGGACAGCAGTTAACATAGAACTAAAAATGGCAGTTATTTAATCCGCTAGAGTTTATTTATAAAACAATAAATTAATTAGGCGGTGGGCTGTTGGAGCTGGACGCATTTAGGTGCGTTTACCCTAAAGTTAATATATACAAGGTGTTTCTGAATCGCGTGAAATAGATATAAAAACCTTATCCTGCTCCAAAAGTGGGAAGAAAACCTAGGCAAAATAATATGTTACAAAAATGTTCTGGAAATCATAGCCGCCCCTCCGCCCTTAAAACCACCTTTAGAAAACAATCGGTTTCTACAAACTAAATGTAATAAAGGCCTTGATAAGTAGTGCACATGTACTACATTAACATTCGTTATGGCGACGCAAACTATTAGAAACTTATTAAAAGAAATCATCTTTCCTAGTTAAACTCTAAGGAAGCATAACTCCGCAGGGGAACATTTTTGGGAAGTATCTTATCTGAGTTTTTGTATTTTTATCGCAGAATAACACCTTTATATTGGTTTCATTCAAGTCAGAAACAGTGAATAATTATTCAATAATATTTTGTCTTACTAGCAATATTTTTTAACAAAATTTTTCTAATAGTCTAAAAACTAAACAAAAATAATATTAGTGACGAGTACAACAATGAACTTACAAAATTCACTGTTTAAATGACAGTTAGTCGGTATGTAAGTACAGTTATAATTATTACAAAATTCGGATTGCTTACCTAAAGTTGTTGAAGTCATAATGAGAGACCAAATGCAAATAATTCCCTTAAAGGGCCTCGGGGTACAAGTGCTAGTTTATTCTGGGAAACAACACCAATCGAAAGTTAAAATATTGGGTAATTGAAGAATTTCCAACCTTAAAGTTCTTAAACATTTTGCGATTTCATGGATTTCAACAAAATTTTCTCAAGGTTTTGTATCGCTTTGAACATCCCTAATAGTTTAATAAAAGAATAGACATTAATTTAAGACGATAATAATTTAAACTGAGTCTTACCCATTTTCTAGGTGTGTGGAAGCACCAGAATAATTTCAAACAAATACCACATACAAAACACAAAAATAAACAAGCTCAAAATGCTCAACCGAACTAAATGACTCATTTTTATTATTCTCCCGTCTTTATATACTATTGAGTCATTTTCAATGTCGATTTTCTTGAGAACAGTTAGAGATATTGAAATGTAATTTTCATATTCGTAGTGAGTGTGAACTTCTACGTCTAAATCATATATCATATGTTAGTAGCGTAGAGTTACTACCCAAGTAGCACAGAATATATAACTAAGGTAACTCCAATATTATAGCTATATGATATCTTGGCTAAACATTTTTTCGTGAAACAATGTATATCCAACATAAAACCAGACTTTGCTAAGTATCATTCTTTTTACTATATTTTATACATATAGCTTGTTTAGAAACAAACAACATGTTTGAGAACCCTTGAAATAGGTATATTACCATTGTACAGAAACCATTACTGTATAAATAAATGTTGGCAGCCCAACATACCGCCAACATGAATTATGTCATTTCAACCAAGAAATGAAAGCAAATATGAATTCAATATAGAGCCAACACATGAGTTACTTTATTATATCAATATTGGCAAAAGGGATATTGCCAATATAAATTCTACCATTCCAGCCAATCAATGTAACCAAATTTAAAACTAGTATTCAGTCAATATATCAATCTTACGCTGCCACAACATTGGCAGATGATATACTACCAATATACGCCTTATGCTCGAACCAATAAACGAAACAAAATGCATATATATAAAGTGTGATAAAATTCTCTTACAAAAATACAAAATAAGAGAAGTTCAGAGTAATGATGATCATTATGGTGACAAAAATCCTCTTATTTGGAATAAGATATTAATACTACCTGAAAAGTGAATTAGGTGTCTTTTTGGCAAATACTGCTTCAATGTACCTAACATATTGAAAAAGGGGAAATTAAAACAACAACTGCCAATGATCTCGGATAATCACGTCATATGTAGTGTAACAACTTATTTCGTAAAATTGCAAAGAACGTTAATTTGTATCTGAAGTTATTTGAACGGCGTACATAAGTCTATTCCAGTTAACCTTTCCGCTATAGGATTAGCAAAAATTTAATTTATTGCACTTTACGTCTCTGTCTGAAGCGGTCGAAACCAATTCGGCATCCCTTATACTTTGTCAAATACTTAGGTACCTCGTGCTAATCCGATAAAGAAAAGAACTGGTGGAACATCCATGTCTTCAAAAATTTCCAAACTTCGTATTATTAAATATAGCAGCTAATATGTATAATAAAGGGTTTTCCAATAAGAGGTGTTATTTTGAATAGCCCGCTATTTCGGTAGATGTCACTTTTGAAGCTATCATTTTTTGACATTTGACAAGTAGAAACTACGCCATTAATAAATATGGAACGATACACGCTTCAACAACGCATTGAAATTATTAAAATTCACTATAAAAATGGTGAAAATTTGGCAGAGACGGTTCGTAAAACTCGAACATTTTTGGGTCACCGTGAAGCACCTTGTCGGACCGCAATACAGAAATTGGTGAAAAAAATTCGAGCTCTTGGGACAAGTTAGTGATGTGAAGAATAAAACCCGTGCACGTCGCTCAAGAACAGCCGAGAATATTGCTGTTGTAGCCGAAAGTGTTAAAGAAAACCCAGGTTTGTCCATTCCTCGTCGTTCTTTGGAATTAGCCGTTCCACAAACGTCATTACACCGTATTTTGCATAAAGATTTGGGTCTTAAGGCTTATAAAGTCCAGTTAACACAAGAACTCAAGCCGGCCGATCATCAACAACGTCGTGTCTTTGCTGATTGGGTCGTTGAAATGCATGAAAATGATCCAGAATTCCATCAAAAATTCATCTTGAGTGATGAGGCCCATTTCCACCTCGGTGGCTTCGTCAACAAGCAAAATTGTCGGATCTGGGACTCAGAAAATCCAAGAGTTATTGTTGAAAAGTCTCTCTATCCTCAACGTGTGACTGTTTGGTGCGGTTTATGGTCCGGCGGAGTCATTGGACCTTACTTTTTCGAAAATGAGGCTGGAGCAACAGTTACGGTGACTGGATTGCGCTATCGAGAGATGATTAACCATTTTTTATGGCCGGAATTGGATGGTATTGATCTGGACAACGTTTACTTTCAACAAGACGGCGCTACGTGCCACACAAGCAACGAAACCATTGATCTTTTACGGAAAAAGTTTCCGGACCGTGTTATCTCTCGAAGAGGTGATCACAATTGGCCACCGAGATCTTGTGATTTAACACCTTGCGACTTCTTTCTTTGGGGCCACGTGAAAGAGAAGGTCTACGCCAACAGCCCAGCGTCGATTCAAGACCTCAAAGATGGAATTCGTGAGGCTATCGAGGACATAGGGCAGCCACTTTGCGATTTGGTTATGGAAAATTTCATGAAAAGGATATTGTCCTGTAAGCGTGGTCGTGGTGGTCATTTGCCTGATGTTATTTTCCACTATTAACGGCATACCTTCCTCTTTATAATGAAATAAACATCCGATCATTTATATTAAAAAATGGCACTTTTCTTTGAATATCAAAATAACACCTCTTATTGGAAAACCCTTTATATCCTATTTCTTTATTCTGGTGATATTAGCACTGATTGAAGTGGTATAGTTATTTTATGCCTCTGTCTGAAACCGTCGAAACCTATTGTAATATCTGTTACTTCGCAAAAGCTAACGGTACAAAGTGCTCGAACATTCTCCCCAGCATCCCTCTATCTTGTCTGTAGAACCAAAAACCATTCGGAATTTCATTTAAGTTTGCACCTTGCACGTTTCATATTGCGAACTTTTTGAAGTGAACATTTGTTTGAAGAACTATCAACATAAACACGAGGTAAATGCATTTATTTTTATTGTATTAATTGTACATACGGATAACAATAATTAAGAATTTAAAATTTAACCTTTTCTACGTTTCTAAATGTATCAAAACTACTATTTTGGGAGAATACTTATTGTTTAAGTTACTGTTATATTGACTCTTTATTTCTGTTTACAATTTTATCAGTTTACAAATAATTTTTTACTAGTTATTTCTTATAAATTTCTAAATTCTTTTTGCTTTTTGCAATGATTAGTCTTTCAACGCAGCAAAAGCTTGACGTCTCATTTACTAGTGAAAAAAAAGGCAAATAAACAAAATTTTACGTTAGTACGTATTATTACGTAGATGGATATTAAGGGGTTAATTGTAATATTCAATTTACAGAGGCAATTCGAAACCGCTTCAATACTATAACAGACAAGAAGTTCCTCGAAAGGGTAGGAACCTTCTTCTGCACAGCAAAAGACAGGGATGGCGGCAGGAAAAAAGAACAAACAATTAAAAAAAACTTTGTACACATCGCATACCTACTAATAAAAATGTCTTTAAATTTTATTTTTCTTAAATTGGAAACACCATGTAAAGCAAAAAGCTGACCAAATTAGACACAAAAGAAGAAAGATTTACTGGTTAATTGGGCATCATTTCCAACTAAACCTAGGTTCCAAAAGTTTGATCTACCAGGCAATCTTTAAACCAGTTTGGATGTACAGCTGTGGGGTTGTGCTAAAAAAATCCAATCTCGAAGTTATCCAACGAATCCAGAACAACTTCCCGCGTATAATTACCAATGCATACAGATACGTAACCAACAAGGAAATCCATGATGATCTACGCGAGAAATGAATGGAGGATGTAATATATGCCAAGAAACACGAAAAACGACTACATAACTACACCAATGCTGAAGCCAATCAGTTTTTGGACAGTACCCAAGACGTGAGAAGACTCAAACGTGTAAAACCTTTGGACTTGCTGTGAACTCAGTGTAGTGATACAGTGTTGCGTTATAAGTTAAAATTTGACTAGAGAACTAGACACTGGTGTAGTAACCCCGTACATGTTTTTACTCAAATAGAGTACTATTTATCAATTGTAATAAATTAATTAAGTGTTCAGATTGTACAAGTAATATCCATTAAAGGATGTTCTTTAAAAAAATGGTTTTATTATTTGAATACTTGTTTTCTTTTCCTTTTCTCTAATTTTAATTGATAAAGTTTAATATTTCATACATACTGACTACAAAAGGGTGTCCTGGCAGTTATTGTAATTGTTTGCATTAAGATGACGTATTCATGAGCTTCATTAGTAAAATTAGTGGGAAGACAAATTTGTTTTACTCTACTTTAGTAAAACAACCTCACAAAATATGGATCGATTTATTTTAAAAAATAACAGATGTAAGTACACATTCAGGAAATCTAGAAAATAAATTAGCTAATGCAGATTTTCAATGATGCAGTTATATAAATTTCCATAGCTTTAATTTAGTTTTCTTTGTTTAAGTGTTTTATTAAGCTAGGTACCAATAACGGACATTTGTTAATTTTTACAGCTGATTTTGAGCTGACACTGTGATAAGTAGTTTGTGTACAAGCACGAATGTCAATAAAGTGACAAGGAAAACCAGGAAACATCATATAGTTATATTATATATACCAGTAAAATATATAGAGGGAGAATACTTTCAGACGCAACATACCTTGTATATGCAACGTAAATAAAATCGAATGTTTTCAAATGCAACATTGGGAATAATACAATAAATTTCTTTGTCGTGGTTTCTTATGTTAAATTATTTTTTAAACAATTTAAAAATGAGAAACCATAACAACGAAACTCATTGTTCCATTATTTAAAGAATAATCTAAAATAGGAAACCATGACAACGAAACTTATTGTATTATAGCATTTGAAAATATTCGATTTTAATTACATTGCTTACACAAGAGTATGTTGCGTCTGAAAGTATTTTCCCTGTATAAATACAAAATGGAAGCATAAAATAATATACGAGTCATATATTGCAGGTAGGTTGGCAATCATTGCATTATCAATATAAATACGATATAGATGTTCAACATCGGTGGCACATATATGCCAGTCGTAGTAATTTCAAGTTGGATATACGTTGATGAGAAATATATTACCGACAAACTGAACATATGTAAACCCAAGAATACTTAAAAGACATCTTCCCGAACTAACACTCTTATATTAAACTAACCTTGGAATCCAATATATTACCAATAAGTTGGCAAAATGTAAACCCCAGGATGCTTTAAGATATCTTTCTAAACTACCACTTTTATATTAGATTAACAATGGCAGCCAATATATTACCAATAAGTGCAGCTAAATATGTTTCCTTTATTAGATGGAGATGTATCTCCTACCTTGTAGTTTTACAATTGGCAGATTTTGGTAGCCAACGTTTTACTTCTATAAAAAAGCGTTACATTTAACACTTAACGCCAATATACCACAAAAATATTGACACAACAAGCTGTGCTACTTGGGTAGGAATTGAACCATGCAAACAGGCAGATCGATTTTAGTAACCTTTTTTTTAGTTCGGTTGAATATCTTACGTGGAGATTGAAACATACGGTTGGTTATAAATTGTTAGGTGGATTTAGAAATATAATGGATGATTTTCGACCCTTTTTGTACATTTAATTCAAGTTAGGATTGTTAGATAATTATGCGACGAAAATGGAATTTTTACACGGGATAACAAGGAATATCTGAAAAATACTTAATTAGTTTCAGAATAAATCAACAGAGGGAATTAACCGAATTCCAGAACTTTCCAGTTTCTTAAAGGAACGATTTGGAAAAATTAACAAATTCAAGATTATGCATACTACGATACATTCCAGATCCGACTATAATCCGTAGAAATTTACTTAGCAAAGTAAATTCATTAGATATAAGAAAAAACAATGGTATTTCTTGTTACAATCAACAGTATTTTAGCGGGGCAACCTCATTCGGAAGGTAAGTTTGTTTTATCACTTTATCATTAACTTATTTATTCTGCCTAATAAATAAATAAATAAGTAAAAAACTTTGTTTAAACAGTCTTTTTTGGAGAAATCCTTGAATATTTATGCAGATATAAAAAACAGAAGTAGACAGAATGAATTCAAATGAAATATCGCATTACAATCAAATCAAATCTCGACACAGAGGTTCTTTAATGAAAGAATCTATAAATCACAAACTGTTTCTCTCACTGGTCGGAGTAGGTACTGCGTAACCCCTGTATACCTGTAGCAAAGTTTTTGAAAATAACAGAGGCAATTTCGACGACTAAATCCTGATATGTGGGTACCAAAACAATAATGTAAAATTTTTTTTAAGAGGTGGAAGCCTATAATAATCACGATACATCTGTTTATAAAGAATTATCTGGTATTTGTATTTTCTGAGTTGATATTTATTTTATATTTTTGCCCACTTTTTCGTTCAGATTAGCTGTTATTTTCTTTTATTTGGAAAAAAGTTTTCTTTTAGTTCAGACTTTTACCTTGTCCATTTCACAATTGCTGGGTGTCTATTTGTGTACACAATTGCAACTGAAAAATGCCTCACAAAATATGACTAAAAAATGCACTCAACACTTAAATAAATAGCATTTTCAATACGTAGACCGGACTAGCAGAAATAGAGCTGTCTGTTCAATTCTACTTCAGGTTTAATCAAATTTAGTACATGTCAACACTTATCATTTTAATTTTGAACAATGAATAAGGTCATAACAAACTTTCAAAACATTAATTTGAAATTTTGTAAAACAGGATTTCTAGACGTGAAGACAAACTGGAAACATTTTGCATTTTCAGTTGCTATTTGAAAGCTCAATAACTTGAAAAGTTAGAAATTCAAATTTTGATTTCCGAAGAATTCTTTGACTGTAGTATTTTCACGTTTGATATTATTTTTAGTTTGTAAAGATCTGTTCATACTGAAGGATGATTTTACTTACTACCCCTATTTCAAATTACGAACTATTTAAAACCCATCTTATTTTAATATTTTTGTTTTAATTAAAAAACCAACCTCATCTTGTTTAAGATAATTTTGTCCTGTTCTAAAAATAAATTAAAATATTTTGCTAAATAATTTACTTCAATGTCGTTTCTTTCCTGGATTTTCACTTTTGCACTTTGATTTTTAGGATTCTGGTTAACGATTTACAATATTTTTTTCAGTCATCCTATTATTAATTTATAATAACCCATTATTTTTATATGGATGCCCGAAAGATTATGGTTATTAACTAAAGATGCTATAATGTTATACGCATAACACTGAGCAGGCAAACTAAAATTTACGGAAATTACAACCTTCAATTTTTTATATAAAAACCCTAATACGATAGTAATACGCACATTCATCTTTTACTCGAACAGTGAAGAGTAAAGAAGAAAAACAACAAAATGAAATATTTTGTGCTTCTTTCCTGTGTTGTAGTGATTGTCTATGCGGTGAGTTAAGAGCTTTTATTTTAAATTTATTGTTTTTCTATTCAATTTGTTTGGTACTTTAAATCGGAAAAGTTAATTTTGCTGTAGAGCAAACAAACGCGATCATGGTCAAATTACTGATTTTTAGGTTTTAATCTCAAGATGCTTCTAGTAACTTTTGGAAACATTTAAGCTATAAATTAGCTTAGGTTACCGCTTTGCTATTCTACCTTTGATAATTCCACACGATGTCATGTCATAATTAAGTGGCATGTAAAACTTTAAAGTGGATTTTCTCAAAACTATAATTTTATTAACAAAATTTTTAATACTCTGTATTTCGCTGAAATTTTAACAAATCAAACTGTTCTTTTGTTGAATACTATCCTCTGGCCTGTAGAATAAGACGCACTCATAAAATGCAAATTGATTTTTCAGCCTTAAGGTACCTTCTCATAGATTGCATCACATATAAACATAATATATTTGCATTTTCTTTCTCCTTCGCAGCTTCCTGCAGACGTAGAGAAGAAAATTAAAGAACACATATTAAAAGCAGGCGGTGAATGTCAGACAGAGGTAGGAGCAAGTGACGGTAAGTACACTACACACACAGTATACCCGATAACCAGAATAAAAACATAATGATTATTAGAAATCATTTTCATTTCTATACTTTCATTTTAATTTTTTTGACGTACCCTGACATTTTTTGTAAATTTCGAAATCTAGTTTATTTAGCAGTTAAGTTAGTAGTCTATACTAATTATCATATATTGTATTAGCAATATGAATTAAGTTCGTTGTTTATCATTATCAGAACTAAATCATTTATCATAAAATTGCATGATAGAATCCTTATGGCATGCTGATATAAGTTAACGAGCCTAAAACTTGAATCCAGTCCCCTAGTTTCTTTCTAAGCTCCAAACTTCGACTTCAGATTAATTACAGTTTAACTAATGTTTATTATGGTTGTTGTGTAGCAAGCTGTTTACATAGATATTCTTAAGGTTAGAAAAAAATATTTTAAAATTATAAAAACAGTTTTTTCTTTGTAGTCTCATAAAATTATGATCTCAGAAGTGTCTCAATTTCCAGATGATATTGCCCCAATCAAGGCACATGAAGCTCCAACCACGCAAAACGGAAAATGTTTCTTAGCCTGTATGCATAAGAAATTCGGCATTGTAAGTGAATTTACGCCATTTTGTGAGATTTACCTACAGAGTTGTTTACTTGATTTACAGCAAAGTGCAGACGGGAAGATTGATAAAGATGGATCTTACGCTTTAGTAGAAAAAATGAAGGTCCTTGACAGTGACCTAGCCGAAAAAATGAAGAAGGTCACCGACACATGTTCAGCTGAAGGTATGTAGTTGAGAACAATATTAAGTTGTTTTTTCTGTTACTATAGAAGCACTGCATTTTGTAGTAACTGAAGGCGCTGATGAATGTGAAACTGCAATGAATATCTTCACATGTTCCCAAAGAGAAAAGAAAGCTGTAAGTCAGTGGTATGCGTTGAGTCGCAGAACGCTAATTTATTTGAATTTTAGGTTGGAATCGAACCTATTGATGTCTCTTCGTAATATTTTTGTCTGAGGAATTTGTAGACAATTTCACTATATGATTTTTGACTTCTTTAACAATTTTATTTTAAAATAGTTTAAATAAAGGTTATTATTCTTCAATTTCTTGTTTTTATTCTACACGCAAAATACTAGAATTTATAACAATAGCGCAGCTGGTTGAATAAAAGTATACAACATAATTTATAATAATAATACCTCTTATTTTAATACTTTTGTTTTAATTGAAAAACCAACTCCCATCCTGTTTAAGATAATTTTGTCCTGTTCTAAAAATAAGTTGAAATATTTTGCTAAATAATTTACTTGTGACTTCAATGCCGTTTCTTTCCTGGATTTTCACTTTTGCACTTTGATTTTAGGATCCTGGTTAACCAACCATTTATAATATCTTTTCCAAAGTCATCCTGTTATTAATTTATAATAACCCATTATTTTTATTCGAGTTGCCCGAAAAATATTGGTTATTAACTAAAGATTCTATAATTTTAGACACATAACACAGAGCAGGCAAACTAAAATTTACGAAAATTACAACCTTCAATTTTTTATAGAAAAACCCTAATATCATAGTAATACGCACATTCATCTTTTTCTCAAACAGTGAAGAGTAAAGAAAAAAAAACAACAAAATGAAATATTTTCTGCTTCTTTCCTGTGTTTGAGTGATTGTCTACATTTATTGTTTTTCTATTCAATTTTGTTGGTACTTTAAATCGGAAAAGTTAATTTCGCTGTAGAGCAAACAAACGCGATCATGGTCAAATTATTGATTTTTAGGTTTTAATCTCGGATGCTTCAAGTAACTTTTGGAAACATTTTAAGCTATAAACCAGCTTTGCCTTGCTATTCTACCTCTGATTATTCCACACGGTGTCATGTCATAATTGAGAGGCATGTAAAAATTTAGAGTGGTTGTTCTCAAAACTATGATTGTTTTAACTAAATTTTTAAAACGCTGTATTTCTCTGAGATTTTAACAAATCAAGCTGTTCTTTTGTTGAATACTATCCTCTGGCCTGTAGAATAAGACGCACTCAAAAAATGCAAATTGATTTTTCTGTCGTCTTATAGATTGCATCACATATAAAGATAATACAATTGCATTTTCTTCCTTCACAGCTTCCCGCAGACGTAAAGCAAAAAGTCGAAGAACACATATTGAAAGCAGGCGGCGAATGTAAGACAGAGCTAGGAACAAGCGACGGTAAGTACACTACACACGGAGTATACCCTATAACCAAAATAAAGAAGATAATGATTACTATTAGAAATAATTGTATCTTAGCATTTTTTCTAAATTTCGAAATCTAGTTTATTTAGCACTTAAGTTAGTAATCGATACCAATTATCATATATCGTACTAGCAATATGGATTAAATTCCTTTATTATTATTAGAACTGAATCGTTTATCATCAAATTGCATGACAGAATCCTTACGACATGCTGATATAAGTTAACGAGCCTAATACGTGAATCCAGTCCCGCAGTTTTTTCATAAGCTCTAAACATTGACTTCAGATTAATTACAGTTTAACTAATGTTTATTATGGTTGTTGTGCAACAATCTGTTTACATAGATATTCTTAAGGTTACGCAAAATATTTTAAAATTATAAAAACAGTTTTTTCTTTCTAATTTTATAAAATTATTATCTAAGATAAGATTTCCAGATGATATTGCCCTAATCAAGGCACTTCAAGCCCCAACCACCCAAAACGGAAAATGTTTCTTAGCCTGTATGCATAAGAAATTCGGCATTGTAAGTGAATTTATCATTTTATGAGATTTACCTACCGAGTTTTTTACTTGATCCACAGCAAAGTGCAGACGGGAAAATTGATAAAGATGGATCTTACGCTTTAGTAGAAAAAATAAAGATCCTTGACAATGACCTATTCGAAAAAATGAAGAACAATATTAGGTTGTTTTTCTGTTACTATAGAAACACTGTATTTTTGTAGTAACTGAAGGCGTTGATGAATGTGACACTGCAATGAATATCTTCACATGTTCCCAAAGAGAAAAGAAAGCTGCAAGTCATTGGTATGCGTTGGGTAGCAGAACGCTAATTTATTTGAATTTTAGGTTGAAATCAAACCTATTGATGTAATATTCTTGTTTTTATTTTTATTTATAACAATAGCGCAGCTGGCTGAATACAAGTGTACAATGTAATTTATAATAATAATAATACTAATACTAATATATTTTTACCAAAATGAATTTCAAATCACTAGCTATCTAAGAATAGTAAAAGCTGTTTTTATTTTAAAACATCCCATGGTCTCTGTATATTTGTATCAACGTACACTGTTTGTTAGATCAATTAGATTTTGAGATTTTTATTGAAATGGGCAAAAGAAAACTTTTTGTAGTAACATATATTTATCTATCACCTGTTTGTTGTGGATGTTTCCTACCTGCTTGAAGATGAATGGCCGAGGCTGTTATTATTTGGTTAAGGGTGGCTTTCCTTGCGTAAGCTAAACAAAATGTATCATATTACGATGTATTTGTTATACGGATATCATATGGGCTAGGATTTTATTAAGCTGTTAAATTGAGGATAGTAACTGGTTCTGAAGCGGCTACGAACTCCCATGATCAGATTAGTAATCATCATTTCAGAATGAAATGAAATACAGAGAATATTCGTACCTCACCAACAAACTTTCCAGTGAGAAGCGGGCCACTGGGAGCCCATCTGGTGGTATAGTCGATGGCTAAATTTAGTTATATAGTGTTTTCACTTTTACTGTGTTGGAAGGGTTCTAGGAGGTCGGCGAAGTCAAACGGTGAGGCGACCTGTATGGAATGTAAGAATCCTGCTGGCTTCAAATGCAACTGGCCTTTTTTTCGCTCGGAAATTTAGACATTCTTTTAAAAACTATTTTTAATATATCTTTTAGCATACCATCCTAATAATACTTGTTTTCAATTTTGAAGTAGGTTCTAGTAAAGCCAAGATGTCTTGTTGTGGGATTGCTATCGTGAAAAAAGTAAAATTTTGTATTTTAGTTGAGATAATACTACCAAAATGTTGGCTTTTCCTTGTAAACTAAGATTACGTTTGTACAAGACTTCGTTATGTAAAGAAAAGCTTTCTGCACATTTTCGTCAACCTACACTTACAGATTCGAGATGCTTAAAAGCTTGGATTACCTCGCTTAATCGTTTTACAATGCTTAGATCGATGTTGTGTTTGTTCCTTTTGCCAGTTTTCCTGTTGGGTTCTTGAATGTTGTGATCTCTGACAATTTTGATAGAACATTTGCAGATAAAACGACTTGAGTAACGTAACAACAACAACAGTCTACTAAGAGCGCTTCTAATTCGGTAGATGCGAGTTTTTCTCGGTTCTGTTCGACTATGGGAAATGTAAGCAATAGAGTACATATTGCCATCTTTTTCCTGCAGCAGAACGTCGCCAATCCTGATGCTTGAGGCGTACCCTATTTGAAAGGTTTCTCTTTTTGTATTATCTCGTGTAACGGTAGGTCAATTTTCTAGAAATTTTTACAATTATTAACTAAACCTAAAAACCTTCAAATTTTTTTAACCTTTCTAAGAATAGAAAATTTAGAAAATTCTTTAAGTTGTCGGAATCGGGTGAAACTCTGATTTCGGGTACTACATGACCAAAAATCTTAATGTTTTTATATACGAAATTACATTTTGAAGGTTTTAATGCTGCCACGTTTATCAAATGTAGAAGAGAATTTAAGTATGTCTTCTACATGCACGACTAATTCTTTCTATTTTAACCCTTGAAACACTGCGTCGACTAATGCCTAAAATGTGACTGGAGCGTTGCACAGTTCAAAAGGCACGCATTTAGTTTGATATAGTCCGTCTCATGATATCAAGGCTGTTTCTTCTTTATTGTCTTCCGAAAGCCCTATTTGCCAGAAGCCAGAGAAAACATAGAGGCAGCTGAAATACATTATGTTCTTCAAAATGCGTATAAGGTGTAGTTTGTTAGTGACAGTGGATAAGATCATATTTTGGTGACACTGTTTAGGCGTCGAGAATTTATGCAAAAACGATAGGTACCCTCTTTTTTTATCAAAATAATGGAAAAACTACAAAGTGATTATGAAAGAGCTATGATGTTTTAAAATATTTCCTGGATTCGATCCTGGATAATTGAACGTTCTAAATAAGAGGTGCTTACTATAGGGTCTACTTTTTACTAGTGATGTATCTCCTGTATCTATGTTACGTTGAACTAAATTTAAAGATCATACAGAAGTATCTTATTAGCTGCACGCACTTTTTCCATGTTTTCGCTGCGTTTTCCCTTTTGGTTTTATGGTGATTATATACCAATTACTGGCGCTATCACTTAAATTATTACCGAAGTATTTTATTTTAGTTGCGTCATTCTAGTTGTGTGCTGGTTGCATTTTCATGTTATTTGCCATGCCTGTGATTGTTAAATTGAGTTTGAAGTAGCCGATGAAGGTGGGTCGTTATCGATTGCAATAATAAGAAAAAAACCCGTTTTCTAATCCTATTTCTGGGACACATGAGAGATCGTTGACGATGTGTTACTGGGTTTTTAAAGTTGTAGTTGATGCGGATGTATCTAACAACTTTTTGTATAAAAATGTGTTCGGTATCACGCAGTGGTGATCGAAATAGTTGCATGGTTTAAATGCGGTTGAATGCTCTAAATCGGCTTCGAGATTCTGTGATGAGCTTTCAATTGTAGTTGGTCGTAGCTTTGATAAACGCGTATTATAGTTGTTTCGGTGTACTCTTTGCGCTTAACTACAAAGCACGGTACTTCCACCGTTTGCTACACTTTAGTGGGGGGGACGTAGCAACGCTAAGGGTTTTAATAAAAATGAGGAATTGATTAAATATGGGGTAAGTGCAATATTAAAACAGGTAAATATAAATAATTATAACAACAAATAAACTTACATCAAAGTCACGTGAGATGAGCAGCAAGCTCGAAGGCTGATGACTGTAGATCGAGTACCGAAGAATGACTGACTATTACCTGACAGTATGTACCAAGTATTTATACGAATAAGAGGGTGCAAAATAGCCTGTACTATCAGCCACAAAGCTTCTGAATAATATTTAGGATAAATTGGGTTCTTCTTTACCTCATGTACTATATGAAAACATGTTCATTTCTGGGTGTTCGATTATGCTGCTCGTCCCTTTCGTGACAAAAAAATCAGTTTTGAGTTATTTGAAATTTATTAACAAAAATGTGATAATCCAAAATCTCCATACACTGAATTTTTACATTAACCGCTATAATAAACAAAGTCTTTCATACTGCAGCAACCTTTTCAAAATGCTTCCCCTACAGGCTTTATTATTATTTCATGCACCTAAAACAGTAACAACAAATTATTTAAAACAAGGTAGTGATGTTTAGTTAATTTTATTACCTGTACATGAGGTGGGGTAGCTAAGGCGTACAGTACAGCATCAGCAATATCTTCGGACCTTAAAATGTTAGGGTTACCTTTTATGTGATTTCTAAGTCCTTCTGAAAGTGTATCTCCAGCAGCTTGAACTATCTCGGTTGCTACTGCTCCTGGACTAACACTCTATAACCAATTAGCGTTATTTGCATGTATAGATTCAAAAGAGATTCCTAAACTTACAGTAACTTTAATTTTACTTCCAAGGAAATTCAATTCTTGTCTTAAAGTTTCCGTCAAAGCCGTGACTGCATATTTAGATGCTGGATATACATTAAATTGTGGAAGAGGAGGTACCATGTGCCCTGCAACACTATTGAGGTGGACAATATGACCGTCAATATTATTATCCCTCATTGACCTGATGGCTTCTCTTGTAGCAATGCATAAACTTAGTACGTTTGTATCTAATACTTGTTTCCACAGTTTTGTACTTCCATCTGTTAAGGTTGTTCCTCTAACTATACCTGCGTTATTAATAAGAATACTGATAGGACCAATACTATTTTTTATCCAATTAAAAGCTTGAATTATTTCTTCTTCATTAGTGACGTCTGCTTTAAGGGGATACAATTTTCCAGGTTTATTCTCAAATGCTTTTGCTAGATCATCCACTCGGTTTTTACGTCTGGCTATGCCCACAACCTGTAGAAGTAA
>VTPC01006333.1:20655-49914 GCA_011009095.1 Ignelater luminosus | reverse complement strand
TTGTATTTAAATTAAACCTGGAGTCAAAAAAACAAGTCAAAAGGGGGCTGAAATAATTAACTTGAAATACCCATTTTCGACAAGCAATAAAAAATAAGCAGGTATTTAAAGAACTCTTGGCAAATAACAAAAACGCGAAAAGAAATACGAAAATTAAAACAGCCAGAGGGCAAACTTATTTACAAAAGAAGATACTTTGTTTTATAAGAAATCTTTTATAAGAAAAATAATTATTAATTAAATATCTATCTCAACAAAAACTTGATTTTTAGATTTTTTGTGCATGTAGAGCTTCTATGTAAAAAATAAAGACGACATCCTTTGTACTTACTTTTAATTTTAATTTTAATTTTTTTTTTGGGTAAACTGTTTTCTATTCAAAACTTAATTTTTAATATAAATACTCAATTCTTTTCCCTTTACTTAGGGTTTTCAAGTATCTGTTTTTAATGCTTGAAGCTACTTTTGATGTAATACAAAGCTACAGAGTTTTAAATAACTTTTTTAGTCAGGAAAATTAGGACATGTAGTACACAAATTTACACCTAACACGGTATTTATATGGCAATGATTGTTACGTTTGATGTTGTTATATCTCTAACACTACATTTAATGTTATTTGGGTATACTAAAGTTGCATAAATTTACATTTATTGAAAAATTCTTATATCATTTTATAATTCATACAATTGTTTGTCAAACTACTTGCAGGCTACTTAGTTTAAATAGGAGTAGATTTAATTATTTCTGTTTAAGTATTGAAAGATAATACAATTGTCTTTGCTTTACAAATTTGAATCTTTAAAATATTGTAAGCTAAATTTTGAAATTCTAGAATTTTTTTAATAATTTTTACTTCTATGTTAATTGTATAATTAAATCTATTAATTTGATTTATTAAAAATTTATTTGTGTTTGTTATTCAGTCTATTAGTTATTTCATTAAAACGTTTGCTTTCTAATACGCTAATTAAAATCAAACACTAGAACGTTAAGGTAGAAGAGTTTAAAAACTTTGAAACGCTTCTTTCGTCGCTTTCGCTAATTTGAGCTTCCTCAGGCGCCAGGTACTTTATTGATGATAAAAGTGCCAAACCCTTTCCTGGGGAAACCTAGCGGAGAGACGAAAATCCAAGAACCTACAATGCTAAAATAAAGGAAAATAGCATGCATGCACTACACAGTACAACGGGGGCGCCGCCGACCAGAGAAATGGTGCTTAACATATCATTCTCGCTAGAACAAAGTTCCAACAAGCGTCTAGAATCCTCCGACATCAGTGGGATATGCACTGCAACTGTTAACTACCAACTCTTCCAATACTTTTGGTCTACGGTTTGGATGCTTCTGCTCTTGCTTCGAGTTCTGGAACTGGATGGAACTGCCTGTTTTGTGTTTCAAGTTCTGCTTTTATACCCGAAATTAACCGAGACGAACAGACAAGCTACTGCGTTCCGCACGCTCAATGCATATAGAAGTAAAGAATACACAAGATATAAAACACACTAATTCATATTATAAATTCTCAAAAAAAAAACAGAAATTTGTTTACAAAACATACAAATTTAGTTACAGGATTTATGTACAATAAATATCCTAAAAATAAACAATTTATTATTTATTTGCAACAAAATCGGAAAAATATTAAATAAGAAAATAATTTAAAGGGGCGTAGTAGGAAAAATAAATTTTAGCACAAAAATTCTCAATGCATTTTTAGTACATTCAATAGATATTGTATCAATCAGTAGAAAAATAAACAAATGGCTGTCTACATGTAGTAGTATTATATTGTTCTATTTTGCGTTAGAATTTAAAAATGTGAAAAGACGGGTTTTTAGCAAAAACAGGACATTTAACGAGTTGTTAATGAATTCCAAGTTTTCCCTTACAACTTCTTTCTAAGTTTCTTCATATAACTGAAGAAAACATTTTAATGTGTACAACTGGAAATCTTTACGACTTGCTACCAAAGCAGCTAGTCTTGTAAGCATTATTACATTTGATTCTCATTGTCTGGTGCTGGCAAAAGGAGCGCACAGTGATGCAGATAAATTGTTAAAGATCAAGTAAAATGGGAAACAATAATTTTAGTAAATTTGTGGATCAAAATAAAATTAGAAATATATTAAGATAAGAGAGTTTAGAACTACAAACAGTAATAAGGGATTGACCTATGACGGGTGGACGAGAGCTAGTTTTTTTCCAAAGGGCAAAACTGCCGCGGTCGCAAAAAATCGTAAACAAAAAGCAGAGAAATATTTAAAAAAATTCAATGTTAACATAAGAAAATAGACTCCAATAAAAGTTATATAAAGGAAATAAAACAATCGTTAACCCTACTTAAACATCAAGCTAACAGCTGTTAATGGAAAGGAACTGCGACAAGAGAATCTGAATCAGAATGAAGCAGGACACGAAGAAATAATGCAGAAACTTTGAAAGATATTGAAAGATAATGTAAATTGGACATTAGAAAACTAGGCACCTCCAAAGCAACAAAAGAAAAGGCTAATCTTGTTAAAACGAAAATAAAGATGATAAAAAGAGAACAGTAAGCTAGAGGTAGGTAACAGAAACAACCCAAGAAAACTAATAAGGGGCGGAAAGAGATAGACAATGTGAATGACGACAAGGCTAGTAACAGACAAACAAATAAAGATAAAAAGAAAAAAGAAAACCAAAAGAAATAAGAAAAGAAAAGTCCTAAGCACTGGCACTTAGAATATACAAAGAATGCTAGCGGCAAAGAGGAAATACAAAATAGAAATACTACACTGCAGACTATAGCACTAATTAATGTATACGTGACAACAGAAGAATCAAGCAAGAAAGACAAAGATAATTTCTAATAATACAACAGAGAAACAACAGTTTACAAAACAACTAATAGTAACAGAAGAAGAATATGCAATTTAGCAACTAAAATTAACATATTTATAGATACTAGTAAATGAATAAACAAAGAACGTACAGTAACGTGCTTAATTCCAGGGAAGAGAAGTAAAAACTATAGTCTAAATCAAATAAGAATAAAGCGAAGGAAATGATAGGGACAGCTTGACCTTCATCCTCATTGGTTAATAAACGAGTCCGTTTTACACAACTTTAACGTGCTGATTTTATTGAATACCGTGTTACCAGATGTACGAAAGTAAATTACTTATAGTTACATAAAAAAAAATGTTTTATGATATATATCTGATAAAACAATTTTTTAGTAATGTTTATAACTGAAAAATATATAACGTACTTTTCATAAATGCCTTAAAAATAGATGATAAGACAAACCTAAAAGAAACGGAGACGTGACAACGTTGGCTTTTGTGAAGTTGTAATATAACCACACTTTTTCCTTCTTGCTTGGTTAGGGTCAGTTAGCCTGTTATTCTAATTTTGTCATTTTACGTCTTTTTTTGGTATTGCTGTTATTCTTTTATTTATATTAAAATAGTTCTTTTAAGAGCTCATTAAACTCAGCGTATCGTTATACAGGTAATTATAATTTGAATTATAACAACCTAATGATCAAAATATCAATGCAATATTTCAGGTTATATTTGCGATTATGGCCGAAGTTTTCAAAAATGCTAAAGGAAAACACGTAAAAAGTGGTCAGAGACTTATGGCTTACAATGTCTATTTAAAACATTTACAAAGCAACTGTAAGACTTGGTCAGTCAAGCAAACGTCGGCTGAAGTTGGGATCGGACAGAATACGATGTGGAATATAATTAAACAAATGGAAGCTTCTGGATTGGTACGATCTCCTAAGAAAACTAGGGAATCAAAAACATGTTTTCAGAAACTTGAAGACTTCGAGAAATCTGCCATACGAAGACATGTACATTGTTTTTATTTTCGAAATGAAGTTCCAACTGTAGGAAAAATACTACAAGCTGTTAACGAAGACGATTCATTACCAGATTTTAGTTATTCAACATTACATAGAACGTTATTAAAATTAGGATTCAAATATGATAAACGAACAAGAAAAACGATTTTGATTGAAAAGCCAACTATTGTTTTGTGGAGAAGAAAATATTTAACTGCTATTAAACAATACCGAGAATAAGGAAGAACGATTTATTACACAGATGAAACATGGGTTAATGCAGGACATGTGGGAAGCAAAGTTTGGCACGATACTACCATTAAAACTGCCAGACAAGCATTATTTGAAGGCCTTTCAACTGGAATCAAAGATCCATCAGGCAAAGGAAAGAGGTTAATAGTTGTTCACATCGGTAGTGAATCTGGCTTTGTTGATGGAGGACTTCTAGCTTTTGAATCAAAAAAGACAGGTGAGAACTGTATTGTTTTTGTATGTTTTTTATTACAATAAATTATTTGAATATTTGTAGGTGATTATCATCAAGACATGGATGGAGATGTTTTTAAAATGTGGTTGGAAGGGATCCTACCTAAATTAGAACCTCATTCGGTCATTGTAATGGACAACGCCCCTTATCATAGTGTTAAAGCTGAAAAAGTACCCACTCGGAATTGGAGAAAAGATCAGATTATTGATTGGCTTCATGGCACGGAAATTACACCAGAAGATAATTTATTGAAATTGCAATTATTACAATTGGTAAAACAGTATGTGTTATCACATCCAACACCATATGTCATCGATGAACTTATTAAAAAGAGTGGAAGATTAATTTTAAGATTATCCCCATATCACTGTAATCTGAATCCTATTGAGCTAGTATGGGCTCAAGTTAAGCAACATGTTGCTGTTAATAATCGAACGTACTCTATCGAAGAGGTAAAGCAACTCTTATGTGATGGAATTGCTGGTGTAACTGCAGAAAAGTGGAATGATTGAGTCAATCATGTAATACCTAAAGAAAATCATATGTGGGATTTAGACGGAATAACAGAACAAGCGGTTGAGAAAATTGTGATTAATTTACAGTCGGAGAGTTCTAGCGAGGAGGATTCTGCTGACGATGATATGGAGGTAGAGTGATTACCAGAAGTATAAATACACAAACAGCAAAATGGATGCACTATTGTTATATACAGTACCTACAACTCCTGCTCCTTAATTAAAATATGTTTTGTAATTATTGAATAAACTTGTACTACAGGCTTTTTACCTTTTTGTTTATGTAAATACTAAATAAGTAAACATTTACATGTTAACTCGTAACTTCCTTTGCTTCGTAAGAGGTATATACTTATGCGGTTGTTCATTATACTTTGTCATAAAACTCTACTATTTCATTTATTCATAGTTCTTCAGCTACTGGTTTTTAATTTTTATACATATTCTTGAACAACTATTAGAAAGCAATTTCAAATTTGGCGCCTTTTTCGAACACTTCAGCTGCTTAAATCTGCCTTGCACCGCAGTGCCACCTACTTTGTTCTTATTTGATTTAGACTATAGATGGATAATATTCTAACGCCAAAAAAGAGAAAAAAAATGATGCAAGTTGGAAGGTCACATCGAGGTGCAAGCATAGATACTGATAATCCGTTTGCATTAGAAAACGAAGAGAAAAAAAAGATGAACATAAAATAAATAAAGAAAAAGAGGGAAGAAAACTAATAAAAAAACAAGAAGACAGTTAATGGCGAAATATCAAAAAAAAACAGTAGAAAAGCATAAGAGAAATCATTATAAATACTGCAGACAAAATAATAAATAGGAAACACGCAAACGGTTGGTTCGAGGGAGAATGCAATATATCGATAAAGAAGAAAAGAAAGCGAGATTAATGTAGTTAAAAACAGGTAAACAACCTGAACTCAGAAATAGCAAGAAATAAGGAAAACTCTAAAACAAAATACAAAGTGTAGATTAAAGAAATAATAGATACTAGAGAATATGAATAAAAACGTCAAGCTATATCAATATATTAGTAAGCAGAATAGGAAATATTCTACGATATACATTGACAAGGAGGAGTGACGAAGACACTTCAAAAGTTTGTTAATGAGGCAGAACAGAAGAAGATGGATGAGATGAATATAACGTGATAGAAGAGCAAAGGAAATAATAAAATAATCCCAAACTGAATAAGTAAGATAGCAGGGCAAGACGACACTGTAAATGAATAGATTAAGTGTGGAGAAGAAGCACTAAAGAAAAGGATACAAGAACCAACAGTACACATATGGAAGACAGAAACGGTGCCTACAGTATAGATTTCAGGTTTCACTCGATTGTTCGTTTTATAGATGCATGTTCTAAACTAAACACATAAACTCATCGCTTGTTTGTTACTCTGAACAGAGTATAGTTTATTTTAAGTTACTTCATATTATACTACATTTCTTCATATTACTATTATTAGGTTTTGCCTAGATATACGTTTATGCGTTGTTTTATTAGACATTTAATTAAATCACTAAATATAGAAATAAATTTGTAAACTGAAATTTATAATCTGAGGTTGAAGGAGGGTTTATTTTAAAAAGGCTGTACATAGTTACAGAAAAAAAATAAGGTACAAGTCTCTAATATCAAATCAACGTTACTAATAAACTACAATGAATAGAGCTGATATGTTCTAATCCAATTATAGTTGCGCTAGGCTGATTGCTCAGTTTTATTTCTGATCGTTCCCATTGTTTAGTCAACGTTTTAAGAATTCTTCGATAATGAATATATTTCTGGAAATCGTGTTTTCAGTCTTTAGCAGGTTTCTTCTACTATCTAGCTTTCAGCTTTACTAAAACAGGTTTTATTTGTTTAAATCTTTTTTTACCTGTGCAGTTCTTGAACAGAAGTTAGGTTTTGCCTTTTTGTTATCTTATTCTCATTTTTAGACAAATTCTGATTTTTAATGCTGATAAGATTATTATTTAAAATATTCTCTAAATTAAATTTACAATAAGAAAATTTCTTATTAAAAAACAAGTTTTAAGTTCGCTTGGAGCGACATAAACGCTAGCGCGAGCCCTGGGAGTATCGAGAGCTGCTATTTCAACCGTTCAAAAATTTATTATCATTAAAAGTTTTAATGGAATAACCGTTATATTATGCGAGCGAGCTTGTTTTAGGCAATTTCTTTTAGTTATGTGCAAATTCACAATTTTGTTATCTGTAAAATTGATAAGGACGAATTTGAGATGAAAATGAATAGGATGTGCTGGTTTTTTAATTAATTTTGACATTAATTTTTATTAGCTTCATTACATCTTTCTACCTTAATTAAAATTTAATATTTTTTTCTATGTCCTGTGTAGGATTCGTTTATAAAGTGTCACTCATTAGCAAATCCATGTTGGATTGCTGTCAAAAGAAAGTGGAATGAGTCAAGTTTAGACAATGCGTCTAACTTCTATTTTATAAATTATAATCATCTTAAGTTAAATTAAGTGAAATTTCGTGATAACGATGGGATACGCTAGCAAGCAATACAAACAATAAAGAAAATTAGACTTGTAATCCAAGGCGTGTAGTGAGAGTCAGTGAAAGTTTTCCATCTGTGTATTTAGATTTGATCACTTAAAAATCAATTTAAATTATAGAAAGATTATGAGAAAATGGTAACGCTGAATTAAAAAAAACAGATTAGGATCTTGTTCAACGGAAACCATATTTGACACATTTATCTATTTTGCTTTTGCTTAAGGATGCTTACATCATGTTTGTAAATTTATATCAAACTTCAAGTATTCCATGTGGTACCCTTTCACGCTTAAGTAAAACCTGTAGAAAATCCTATTTTCAACCTGAATAGTGTTTTTAGTTAGAAAGATTTAGAATTACGTGTAAAAGCTTTTGAATTGGTAATCTAGTAGGAATAGGGCTAACCTACATTTCCTATCACTTAAATTATCATTAATATTTCCGATTTATAATGTGAAGCTGGTCGCGTCTTTAAAAATGGCTTTTTCCTAAGTTGTCAAAAATCCCTTCCTGATTTTTCTGTAGCATTAAATCTTCAACGGCGTCACTCCATTTTACAAAGAAAAGCTTCTAAAGCACTTTTGCACGACAATACGTTCAATAGTTTTGGCATTTTCGGTTTCACTAAAACCGTACACGTCGTCGTTAAACTCAATTCATTCAGCCTGCTTTAAAATTGGCTTTTAGTTAGTGTACGTCAAAAACATTAGTTAAAGGCAAGAAGACGTTCTGCTTTATTTTTGTGGAAAAGTCTTTTATAAAGTTTAAGCACATTTTCGTATGAGATTTAGTGTGTTAGTCGTAAGAATATCCTTCTAACCCACTTTTCATCCGAATTTAAATCATGTGATGCCCTAAATTTAAATCTGCCTTATATTTTTATACATGGAGATAAGGGGAATCTGGGGAAAAATGGGACAGTTTAAATTTCGCGTGTCTTCTTAGTATAATCCTTAGTTATTTTTGCGAGGAACTCATTTATACAAATCTTTTCTTATTACATACAAATTTTTATTTATCATGCCACTGCGCGCGCCCATTTTATTATTTGGGTTAATCGTGTAATATTTCATTTTCTTTGCAAGATCTTAAGGAAAAAAATGAAAAGCACTTTGGTAGTTACACTGGAGTGCTCTAGAATAAAGAATAGATAGTACTTGGTATTATACATAAGCATATGTATGTGCTTGGATTAGTTTACTTCCATTTTATTATCTGACAAAAAATCCTAAATCTGTGTCAGTCAGCCTGGGTAGTAAATGTATGAAACTTTTTTCAACATTTATTCTAGAATATTGATACTTCAGGTTTGAAGTTTTATATATAAATAATAACAAAACCCTTCTTTATTTGAATAAACTTCAGATCCAAAAATGAAAAAAGATTGCTCAATTTGAAATATTTCTAAATCTAACCTAACTTAAAACCCACTCACCCAAAAAGACTCAATACGCGTAATTATAGTAAAACCCAAATCAATATTGCCTATAGAATAAAAAGGTTTGTAGCACTCTAACTCTTTTTTTAATGCAGTTCGGTTGTAACGTGCGTTTTACGTTGTGAATTCACCCCCTGTAGATGATTAATCAAAAAACAACACGGTAAATGTGCTTCCGTGACCAAATTAACTCGAAATGGATCTTATTCTCAGTAACAGACATTTTCCCGTACTAAATTTTTTCGAGATCGTTTAGAAATTGTTAAATTTTCCTTACGACGTGAATCGTTACGTCATTAGAGATAATTTAATTTTATGCAAATTAAATTTGTTACTTTCCCTTTTCAAATTTACTCGTTCCACTTTCCATTTTCAGAAAGAGATTATTGCTTTACCAAAGTTCTCCTTGTAATATTACTAAAACGTTTTCAATGAGAGAATTCCAGCTACTATTTCGGGTAGATCATACAAAGTACTTGACAGTTTCGAGCAATAATAATCATAATTAAATTTAACGTTAGAAGACGAGATACAAACCTCGAGCAAGAAGGTATTATCGTAGAGCGAGTCGTAAATACGTCCTCGGGCGTAATTATCCCTCCATATAACAAAGATGAATTATGCTGAATATATAAGTAATATCTACTTCTGACTTTGCTGTATGGATTAAAATAAATTCCATTCAAAATTTCTTCGAGAGGACGAGAGAGGTTAATGATCTAAAACAAAAGGAATTTGAAGTACTTTTGCGAAAGATGTACATTATAAATTCCGGGACCGATCTCATCAGCTTCGGGTCGCGGAAAGCTTCCCGGATTTCTGCTCCGGTAGTTTAATGGGATTCGATGCCGTCTCGTCAAATTTATGACATCGATCTCAAACTTAACCTAATTTACTAAGTTTGTTATGATTTGTTTACTTCCTAATGGGTGCAATAATAGCCTATTTAGCATCGCTTTATGACCGTACTTATGGCATTCATAAGAACAAGTTATGCTTACAAAATACAAAGCTTGAATATTTAATAGGACCAAGCAGAATTCTTGGAACCTAGACATAATATTTATATCCAGCTTCGTTTATTCTCGATTCTACAACGCCATTATGTAATTGACCAGAACGCATCTATCAAAAGAAATTGACATGGAGACATTTGCGTGCCAGTTCTATAAAAAGAGGAAAATAAACAAGTTTTTATTCAATTTTATAATAAATGTAATTTGAAAGATGTTTTGTAGATCTCATAAACAAACCTGAAAATATAATTAGCTAGAAAGTTAAATTATCTTTTATTAAGTTTATTTAATTGAAAATAATTACATAAATTTAAAGGTATATCCATGAGAGAGTGTTTTCTAGTCCATTTCCAAAAGAATGATTCAGCAAATCGTATAATATTAGATAGAGAAGTACTTGTCTTCCACATGGAAGCTTGTATATAAGTATACAGCTGTAAGTTGACCATCCTATAGCGTTGTATATTTCGAATTACGAGGGCGGTTCAATAAGTACCCGTGTTAGAAATGAAGACACAATTTTTTTCAAAATTTTCTTTTTATTTTTCAACATAGTCTCCTTTTAGAAATATACACTTCTCCCAACGTTCCTGCCATTTTTTAACCCCTCCAAAAAATAGGATTTGTCGAACTCTCCAAAATACGCCTCTATCTCGGCGATGACTTCCTCGTTTGAGCTAAATTTTTTTTCCGCGAGCCATTTCTTCATGTTAGGAAACAAGATTATGTCGCAGGGAGCCCGATCGGGTGAATACCGGGGGTGCGGCAACAATTCATAACGCAATTCATGCAGTTTGGCGGCGACAACTCCGGATGAATGTGCTGGTGCGTTATCGTGGTGAAACAGCACCTTCTTCTTTGCCAAATGCGGTCGTGTCTCCTTCAATTTTTTGTCGAAGCTGTCTAATAACTCACTGTAGTATTGTCCAGTGATCGTTCTTCCTTTTTCTAAAAAATCCATGAGGATGACGTCGTTCGCATCCCAAAAAATCGTCGCCATGACCTTTCCGGCCGATGGAACCATCTTCGCCTTCTTTGGAGCAGATTCACCGGGAGAAATCCATTGTTTTGATTGTTGCTTAGTTTCTGGTGTGTAATGATGAATCCAGGTTTCATCAACGGTGACAACTCGACGCAAAAACTCCTCCGGATTTCGCTTAAATTGCTCCAAACACTACTTTGAAGTTAACAGCCGCATCCGCTTGTTGTCCACCGTTAGCAATCGCGGCACCCATCGCGCCGACAATTTTTTCATCGCCAACTTATCATGTAAAATATTTATTAGCGTTCCGGTCGACACACCTACGGCCTCTGCTACTTCACGCACTTTCGTTCGTCGATCAGCGAGAATCATGTCGTGGACTTTTTGAATGATTTCCTCGGTAACCACGTCTGCCGGGCGTCCTGGTCGCTCCTCATCAAAAACGGATGTTCGCCCACGTTTAAATTCGTGGAACCAATATCTAACTGTGGTCATAGATGGCGAAGTGTCCCCATAAACAGCATCCAACTTTGCTTTTATCTCCTCGCATTTTTTCCCATCCAAAAACAGAAAGCGAATTACCGGACGATACTGCTCTTTTTCCATCTTAGCTAAAATCACGAAACACGTCTTACTCAAATGGCTGTCAAATCCAGACTAACCTATCAATCAGTCTGCAATTTGTTATACCGTCGTTTGATAGATGACAGCACACGATGATAACACCAACTTCCCTCAGGAACGCCTTCTGTCGCCAACACGGGTACTTACTGAACCGCCCTCGTACATATAAGTTGAAATTCCTACTGAACGAAAGAAGTTTCAAAGTTTATTTAGAGAAGGGTTAAGCTTCCACTGAACTACCTACGTGTAATGTATTAGACGAACAATAGTTTTATTTAGTTTTCACATTTATATAGGCATTCAATAAACAAAACTGTTCAGATTTTATGTGCACTTCAAGTTTCTCCATTAAATTATCAAATTGCTTAAAACAGGTTACTGAATTTAGTCCATGTTTATAAATAAGTAACCAATAAACAATTTTTGAATAATATGAAGATAAAGCATTTTATTGGCAAATACTTAAATGTCTAGACGGATCTTTCAACCAATTCATTTGAATGTAGAGCATAGACTTGTGGTATGTATTAATGTGATATTCTCTAATGAACAAAACGTACTTTCAGAAAACGTTCAGAAGCATTGAATTCGTTGTGAATAGAAGCAAACTACTGCAAGACATTTTAATCAATATTCAAATACAGAAAACCATTAAACTACTGAAAGCTACGCAGCAATTGCATCTTTCATCGTTATACAACAAAACACCCAATTAAGGTACAATAAACATAGTTGCACGAAAGATAAAACCATTTAACAGACAATTTACCTCGATTTCTATGAACCAATAGAAGTTCAGAATTACTTAACAACCACCTTGGTATCGGTGGTCTTACCGATAAGACCGACAATTAGTTAGTGGTAAGACCCCTGTAACTGCTTTTTGTAAATTCTTATTTTATCTATATTTAATTAATTCTTGTTTTTTTCAATTTCTCGATAAATTGTCAAATAAAGTGTATTTCTACAGCAATAACTTGATTTTCACTCAAATACGATTTTCAAAAAAATTCTATTTGGTAAAACTTGATCTCGGATTCCTATCAGACTATGGATAAAAAATTTTAATTGGTAGAAGTGTTTAGGAAATCGTATGTTTTGTGAAAATAAAAAATAATTGTATTAGTGCAAATTATTACTAACAGCAACTGCCTCCCAACTGTGAAATTTAATGACTTTTTCGTTTAAAAGTGTTTTGTTCTGGAAATAGTCTAATCATGTGTCCTAGGGATATTACAAACGATAATTCTGTAAGATTTTTAGTTCATGTTATTTGTAAACTGAATAGAAATAGAGTTCAAACTGTCTTCCAAGAAATCCTCTTTTCTAAACACTTAAATTCAATTTTATATTTTGTTGACATTGTATCTGCATATTCAAGATAGTTTGACTCGGAGGATAAGAGTTTCTAAAGCAAAGTCTGTTTAAACTTGTTCAAGATGGAACCAGAATACTCAATGATGAGGAAGCAAACGTTTATTGTTATTTTCATAAAGAATTTTAAATTGTGGGCCCAAATTTTAAGTAGTTAGCGCGAATCTTCGATGTTAGCTATCCCCGTGAAGTTACGTAGAATAAATAGCAGGTTATCGTGTCACTAAACTAGGTAATTTAAGATTATTTTGATAATTTATAAGAAAATTTAATTAATTAGTTAAGGTTTACAGAAGTGACCTGGGTTGAAATTTCATTAGTGTCTGCTGACTATATGATGCGATCTTATGCTTATTTTAATATGAAGAGGGTACACCTGTGAAACATTTTTTCTTACTCACTTTTACCTGTAATTCTTTATACCCTATTGTGACTGCATTTATTCTGCTATTAGAGATTACAATGTAAGTTCCTAGTTACCTTCAACAATGTATACGTTTAAAGGGTCTGAATCAAAAATCAGCATAGTGTAAATACCATTATTACAATTTCAAACACATTTAAGAAAACAATTCAAAGTTTCTTTTTATTGTAAGAACAGCCTTGATCAGTTACGGGTCTAAGGTATGATAATGTGTCGCCTGCGATTGCCTCTCTGGACTTGATCTTAATTAAATTTAATCTAACACTTGAGCTAAAATTGTATTTGGCTGTATCGTACAGGATGCATAAATACCTTCTGCTACAAAAGAAAATGCGTTCACACTTGACTTTGAGATGTCTAGTACGCGTTTGTGTCATTTTGTGTTTGGGCTAAACTTTAACAAGGCAAAGAAATCGTATTCTTGGACTTTCTGAGATTACATTGGATTTATTTGATGAGTCTTGCTTTCCAAGTGCGGCAGATTGTGGGGTTAAGCCAGGTTGACCAAATACATTGCAGTCTAACAAAGCTTTAAAAAAGGTGGACTTACTTCGCGTGGGGCTAGCTATTAGTTCCAGGGATTTTTTTCAATTTATTATGATAAGTTTTGAATTTTTTATTAAACGACGCATGCGGAAAGTGTATAGCGAGTACTACTAGCATAGACTACTAGCATAGACTACTAGCATAGACTACTAGCATAGACTACTAGTGTACCCTTCCGTATGCTCTTGATGGCTTCTTTAAACTCACAGAAATCCACAATTATCTCTCTGTAGTAATAATTACTATCACAATACGCAATACAACAGTAATTAGATTAAAATAGTTAATAACATCACCAACTAACCTTTTAACATGACCGACCATACAAACTGTAACAGGAAAGAAACTAATAAGCAATGAATAGTAAAATTAGTAAAACAACAACCTACTGCTAATAAAAATTTATTTACTTTACTTTTATTTTACGGCCCTGCTGTGTTTGCTGTTTTTGTTATGGTTATGACCGTTGGTTTTCTAGAAATTTGTCAACAGGGTTGACGGTTTTGTAAAACACTATTCTACCTTAAAAACATCGTATTAACTTTTTCCTTGATTTTCTCCGAAGCTATAGGTTTACAAAAAAATTAAATTATAGAAATAATAATAATAATAATGTTTATTAAACGTAATAATACAATATATATTTAAAAAAAAAGAAAGATATTAACGTTCAATGGGAAAAAAGGTCAGCAAGGCTGTTTTTCACTTTCTCCCTTACAAAATAAACAAATAATTAAATATCACAATTTCTGGAAATCTAATAAACAATTTTATTAATTTGATATGCAAACTTTAAACAACAATTTTGAAGAATTTGCAAGGTACTCTTCATTCGAGATGTTAAAAAGTTGAAATAGACGGAACTGCAGTAATCAAGATGATGTAAGATAAGGGCATCAACTAAATTCCATTTTACATTTGGCGGTAAAATATCTTTAAATTTCCACAAAGACTTTAATTTCATGTAACACTGGCTGCACTTTTTGACAACATGCCTTTCAAAATTTAGATTGTTATCTATAGTTAATCCAAGATCGCGGGAATTTTCACTAGCATTTAGAATAGAATTATTTAACATAATTTGGTTTCTAGCATTCTGTTTAGCTTTATAAATTAAATTTCTTGTGCAATACACATCACGATGGTTTTTTCAGAGTGTAGACGCAATCCGTTCTTTTTCGACCATTCTAGAATATTTTGCAGATTAAGATTGAGTTCTGTAATTAAGTCATTACTTTTTTCTGGTAAACACGATTTATATATTTGAGTATCATCTGCATATTAGTGAATATCCCATTGATGTTGCAAAGAATTTGGAAGATCAGCCGTAAAAATTGTGAAAAGGATAGGTGCCAAAACACTTCCTTGAGGGACACCATAATTCATTTCAGTTTCTTCAGAAATCTTATTATCAATTTTTACCATTTGAAACCGATTTGTCACATAATTTTTAAACCACTGCAAATTTTCATCAGAGATTCCATAAAAATGTAATTTCGCTAAAAGTAGGTCTCTGTTAACAACGTCAAATGCTTTGCTATAATCTAAAAGCACAAGATAAGTGATTTCTGAGTTATCGATGTTTCTCAATATATATCTGTAGTTATCTTAAGCATTGCGGTGGTAGTGCTGTGATGTTTACGAAACCCAGACTGAATAGGTGGCAATATTTTACTCTCGCAAATATATTCAGTTAAGAATAAGTAAACAACCTTTTCTAAGATTTTTGACATCGTGGGTAATATACTAATTGGTCTAAGGTCTTTTAATTCACTTGCTTTAGTCACTTTTGGTAATGGATTAATTACAACTTTCTTCCAGATTGCAGGGATGGTACCAGTTTTAAGCGAGAAATTAATGATATGTGTTAGAGTATATATGCAAAATGGTAATACTAGTTTTAACATTTTTAAATTTATATTGTCAATTCCACAAGCGTTAGATGTTAATTTACTTACAATTTTGGCTACTTCTTCAGCTGTTATTTCTCTAAATAAGTCAGTTGGAGGGTTGTTATTAAATCTATTGTTAAGGAAATAATTCATTGTATCATTATCAACAACCACATTTTGAACAATATTTGTAGAGTAATTGTTAATTAAATTAGCGTTCTTAATTTCCTCTGCTATTTCTGATTGAGGTTTTAAGTGAACATTCCAAGAAGCAAAGTTTCTCCATAACATCTTTGGATTACAACGGTTAACATATAATTGATCATTAATAAAAGCAATTTTTTCATTCTTTGTAGCAACAGATAAGTAATTTCGTAAATGCCTGTAGTTATTCAAATTAGTTTCTAGTTTGGTTTTTGAATACTTTTTATACGCTTTGTGTTTTGCATTAATTATTACTTTTAAAGCATCCGTGATGTAAGGACGTTTTCTACTACGTAACAGGGAAGATTTTATAGGTGCATGGATACTAAATAACTTTAAAATTTGATTGTTAATATAATTGACTTTGGAATCAATGTTATCTAATCTTTCCACGTAATCCCAATTGATTGCAGCTGCATCATGTTCAAAAGCACTTAATACAAAATTTCTGTAGCAACGATATGTAATTCTTTTAGGTAAGACTTTCTTTGTAAAATAATCTAATTCACAGTATGTTAACATATGATCTGTTACATTGATTAAATCCAAGTTTTCACATTTTGTAACAGTAATATTGTTACTAACACATATAATATCTATCAAAGTTGCACTTGTATTTGTTATTCTGGTAGGTTGAGTTACAATCTGTTTCATGTTGAATGAGTTAATCAGATTGATAAATTTTCTCGAAAATGATGAATCACAATTTAAATCAATATTTATGTCTCCAACTACTACAAGATCATCGACTTCCATCATTACATGCGAAAATGATAATTCCACTTTAGCAAAGCAGGCATTATATATTTTTGGTATATAGCGCCGAGACCTATTTTAGTGTTCTTTATCGTTATTAATACCCAGAGTTGTTCCGTATTTATTGACGTAGAGAAATCTATAGATATAGCCTTAAAATTTAAATTGTTCAGAATATACCAAAACAGTCCACCACCTCTAGAATTTCTATCGCCACGTAATAATTCATATCCCGGTATATGTATTGAACTCGATGGAAAATCAGGACATAACCACGATTCCGATATAGCTATTAAATGAAATTTATTTTCATTTTCATTAACAAAGTCACAAAATGTATCAAAACTTGAAACTAATGATCGTATATTTACATGTGCTATACGTAATCCCTTATGTTGATTGGAAAATTTTAATTCTTCTATTCTATTTTCAATATAGTTATTAACACTACTTTTATGTTGTACTTCTAGATTTTTAACTGTTTGCTGAATATCTACTAAATTAGCTTTTGTTTTGAAGATACCTCTTGAAAATTTTTACTTGAATCAATCTTATTACCATTATTATTTTTATTTACATAGAATTTACGCACAGCAATACCCTCAGGCCAAAATGAAGCATCCAAAATTTTTGATAAGTGATTCGCATCAATTGTGATTTTAAATGAACTGTAAGAATCGGGAAATTTTGATTTTAATTCCATAATATTTACTTCTGGTATATTAGTGTTGTTAAGTAGTTGCTGCAGTTTAGATTGGATATAATTAACAATCTTATCTTTATTTACAGCGGGATTTACTCTAGTAAGATGAACATTTGAGTATTTCTTCCTTTTTGCAACAGATATAAATTCATTGTTATTTGAAACAGAATTTGTCAATGCTGTACCTATTATCAGTTTATTTTCATTATAAAACTTCTTGTTATGTCTTACCGCTTCATTATTATGAGAGACTGAATTCGAAGTTATAATTGAGGGTTTCTCATTTAGCGAGGTATGTAAGGAAAGATTTTTGTTGTTATTATTATATGGTACTGCTGTAGATGGTTTCTGATTATTACCATTTTTTGCTACATTTGAATAGCTTTTTGCATCACATGAGGGTCCATTGCAATTTTGGTTATTAATGTATTTTGGATTTGTGAGTAGTCTAATTAGATCAATATTACTGGATTTTAGCACATCAATTTCGTTTCTTAATTGTACTATCTCATCTTTTAGTGATTTAATTTCTTCATTAACAATTTTCTTTATAATATCAGTAAAGTTCCCACTGTTGAAAAATGTAAAAATCTCGTTATTGCATTCTTTAAATTTATCAAAGCAATAAGTAATAGTTGAAGAATTCAAGTTAAAATAATCTCTGGGAGTATCAAGTGCATTTTCCTCATATATAGTATCTGAAACAGCACGTCGTCTTTTAGCTGGTGCCATCACGTATACACCCTGATTAAAATAAATTTATATTTACAGGGAACTGTCGTTGAAAGGATAATTAATTGAACACAGCAGTTGATGTGTCTTAAACACTGATAAAAGTATAAAAAAAAAGATTAAAAAACTGATATACTGTAATTGCATTACAGAGTAATTCAATACCGCCCAGTCCTCGATATAATTAATGGAAATGCATTACCTACCTAGTGTACTTCGTGTAAGAATAAGAGACAGGATTAAAAAACAAACAATTGGACAATTATTGGAAGCTAAATTTTTTTTCACAGATAGTACTTGTCCACGAACACTATATTCAAACGAACATATAAAATAATTCAAAACACGTAACAAACCTTTTAAAAATTGTAAACTACTGTAAAATAATTAAACGAAATTTGACACGTAGTCAATCTGTCAGTCACGGCTAACTGTTGTACAAAACAAATGACGATTACATTGGTCGCATGAAATAATCAACAATTAATTTAATTGCATAAAACGGTTAGAATTAAAAATTAATTAAACAAAACTATTAAACTAGTCTGACAGACTAAACTAACTCAACGTATTAAGCTATCGGCAGTATTAAGTCATTGTAAAAAATGATTATCGACTAAATTAAATACAAGAGCCAATCTATTAAGTTTGTTTTTTCTCTCCCTACTCACCTGTGAAATTTAACTAATTGAGGAATTTAATTAAATGTCAGTGGAGTAGTGTTACAAATAATACTCTTTATTTTAACTTTTACATAACTCTTTAACTGAGATTATTCTTTTAGTTACTTTTGTTGCAAAGCCCGCTATATTAGTAAATGGTAGGAAAATTTGTACTTCTTGACAACATCGCAACTAATGCTATGATTGCTTTTTCAGTATATGGATATAGTATTGGACAAATTTTCAGATTAACGATTATGATTAGAAATTTAATCTTTAATCGTCCCAAGCGATTTACGAGTACATGAATCATCATCAATCGCATGAGATAATTAACAATTAAGTTAATCTAAGAGATAATTGTACGAAACAAATGCCGATTACATTGGTCGCATGAAATAATCAACAATTAATTTAATTGCATAAAACGGTTAGAATTAAAAATTAATTAAACAAAACGATTAACTATTAAACTAGTCTGACAGACTAAACTAACTGAACGTATTAAGCTATCGGCAGTATTAAGTCATTATAAAAAATGATTATCGACTAAATTAATTACAAGAGCCAATCTATTAATGACTAGAAATGCTTAGGTTACTTGGTTTGGAAGACACTTTAGTTTTTTTTCATAGCATACATACAACTTAAAATTATAGTAGGGTTGGTTTTGAGAAATAGGTAAGAGAATTGTTAAATGTATAGCAATTTTCTAATATTGCGTTAAAGATGAGGAACTTCCAATACGGTAATATCTGGTAGAACAATAGATATGCAAATGTCTAAAAGTAGATATCTATTAGAAGAAATAGTCATAAAAATTTTTTTAGAAAAAAATCCATGCAGTCATATTCTTTGTTGTACATTCTGAAAACTATTTAAATCAAATATGACATCTAAAGACAAATTAATTTTATTGGTGAAAGCACGGTGTTCAACTTTTTTGATTCGCGAATCTTCTTGGAAATTCATTTAACTTCCCTGAATCACCAACAATTATTTTGACACTACAATGTTTAATCTAATCTAATTTATATTAGTAAAAAAACCCCGAAATAGTACTAATTTTCGGACTCTCAGCCACCTTGAAAGAATACCAACTGATGTAATCGTAAAATCGTTTAGTTCAACTGGGGCCATGATTAATGATTATTTCAATCATTAGTTGGTTTGGTGCGTTTAACGATTAGTTTAATTTTATATAATTTAATTCTGGACTAATTCAATTCTTAATCAATTATGCAATTGATCCCGTTAGTCGGTTACTGTTAATCACGATTATTCCTGGCGATTACATTTTTAATCGTAATTTTTAGTTCATCAATCGATTACTTTAGAGATTTGTTCGATTAATGACCAACTCTGATTTTGCACGCTAAATTGTCTAATAATGATGTCGATATTCTAATTAAAGGCAGCAAGTCTGCAATCATTAAATAATAAATTGTTATTATGCAAATTTTGCAAAAATCATATTTTGAAATATCGTCATCACCTTTGTTACAAGCACGAAATTGCGAGTAAGAAATGGTAATGGAAATAATATTCATTACCAATTACTGTGTAAAATATTCTTATTACCCATTGCCATTACTTTTATTCTTAAAGTAATTCATTACCATTACTACGAAAGTATTGACATTAGTAATTGCATTACAGAGTAATTCAATAATTCAATAATTAATGGAAATGCACTACCTACCTAGTGTACTTCGTGTAAGAATGAGAGACAGGATTAAAAAACAAACAATTGGACAATTATTGGAAGCTAAAACAGACAATAAACTAAAAGAAGAGCATTAACTAAGATGGTTGGGTCACCTAATAAAAAACAACTCCAAAAAGATTAACTGGAGAGAAGACAAATAAATAATCAGAAACAAAAAAGGTGGAGAAGGATAAAAAATTGAGAATCAAACTCTACACCGTAATGTTGAAGAAGATCGATTAAGTAAGTAGTTACGAATGAAATAATGCAACAACTAAATAGTTAAAACAACTTCCAAAAATCAAAAATCAAAAATCCAACGACACTACTACACAATCAGCAACACAGACGATAATCTAGAAAAACTGCTAGTACATCAATTCAACCTAACAAAAAAAGATATAATATGAAGACCTCAACAACAAAAACTAAAACAATGGTAATAAGAAGAGAACCCATAAGATGTAAATTGGAAATTGAGGGAGATTTAGTGGAGCAGGTGATAAAGTTGGCATATGTTTAGGTGGAAATAACATACAATCTAGTTATACTACTGAAATTAAGATACTGAAAAGAATAACAGGTATGTATCTGCGAGATAGGCATAGAAACATGAAAATAAGACGGCGATGTTACGCAGAAGACAGTAAAATAAACGAAAAGTAAAAAGTAAGCGATGGTTGTCTACTCCTTTCTCACTCACTTACCATGAACTAGTGAAGAATGAAGAATCGTATAAACAGATTCGTAATAAATAGATAAAAACCCGTAGTTAATAACAGTCGATAAAAGATAAAACACACTACAAGCAAACTGAAGAAACTTTAGAAAATAAATGCTTTTCCTTTCCAAGAAAGAAGACTTTGAAAAACAAGACAAACAAGTAAAAGACTCATGGGCATGCTTAGTAAAAATTGGTTTGGTTGATTCTGGCTCTGAAGTAAAACCTGCAACTAAAGATTCAAGAAAAAGGTATTTATTGTTATAAACTCTATTGTTATAGACCCGGTTTCTACTTTCCCTTTACTATCCAATTAAGCTTCTTTAAACATTTAAAGAATTATCGCTTTATCTGATTTTAACAAGAAAAAAGGAACAATTAGAATTACAGAAACCGCCTCACAGCGTTTATTTGAAAGTGGAGCTGAACAAAAAGGGCCCACCGAAAATTCAAAGAATGCGAGGGCACCAACACTTATTAAATGTGGGAGGTCGATAAGCTTAAGCAGTTTTAAAGTTTCGTTAGTCTTTCTTGGTATCTCGGTGCTTCAGTCCAACACATACACTTCTTTTAAATACGTTTGTGTCTATTAAGATAAAATCATGACTGTTGGTCGCCACAAATAAGACAAAATTCTATTCCTATAACAGCTAAGAAGAGTTGAGGCGTTGCCGCCGAAGGCGGCTTAAGTAGGAAGGCAGATCGTGACCTTTAAAAGATAAAATAGCGCGGAGTGTGCCATAGCACACATTTGCAGCACGATTGCGTGAAAACCAGCAAATTGAGGAATGAGTACGAATAGAAGACACGGCGGGCGTCACTCGGCGTTTTGGAAGATATTACTCAACTTTAAAATTATTCATGCTTATGGGAATGAGTTCAATATTTCTGAGGCCATAATTAGGCATAAAATTTATACGTTTATGCGCGTATAAATTTTAATCTGTGTGTGCTTTATAAAAATCTATAAATTACACAATTGCTCACACTCTAAAGTTGACATACGGTACATTGGAAAATTTTATTAAATTCAGCTTGCCATATATTTATAGTACATCAAAAAATTTGAAGATAGGATTCCTAGATTTACAATAAAGGCACAAGTATTACCATTACGATGGATAGGAATAACCACGATGATAGGCACTTTGCATAGATTGAAGAATAATAGCAACAAGTGGAACATGTAGCCGCAAAGCGACTAAAGAGCCCGTTGAAACAAGTAAAGCAAACTAGAACTGTTTTATTATTTTTAAGATTCCAACCAACGTATAATGTAAAAGAAAGTGAAGTAACTCATATTATCCATAGGATAGATAGGATGTTTATAATGTAGCCGTCAAAGACGACGTGGTTAAGGAAAAGACAGTGCAAAGGTCGGCAGCTATAGACGACTTCAAGCGTAAGTACTATTCTGAATCCACAATAGCTTGCTTTAAGGAAGTTAAGAAGTAGAACAATAAAAAGTACAACGGAACAATCATCGTTGGCTTTACAGCGTGCTCAAAAGATAATGTTCAGATACACTACTGAAAAGAAAGTTCAGGACGAGCTCAACCCACCAAAGACGGCCTCAAGCGGAAGTGCGATCTTAGTTCCACGATAACCTATCTGAAGAAAGTTAAAAAGTAAAAGAAAGCAAGAGGACGTAGGAATTTTGTGGTGAAAGAGCGTTTATCGAAGACACAATGCACTCAAAGGGAGATGTAATAGTTTTCTAAGGTAGCAAATTAATTTTCTAAGGTTATAGTTTTTATTTATATGACAGATAAGAAGGTTCAAGACGAGTTCAAACTGTAACCGCCAAAACCCGACGTACGAGTTTTGTAAATGACTGGAAGCTTGGAAGCGACAAAAGAGGTTACATTCTGTCCGGAAAATAAAGTTCGAATTTGAAATTAGGAACTCTTATGGAAACAAGTTTTAGATTATCAAAGTTAATAGCAAATGTCTAATACGAGACATGAAACGAGTGGCTACAAATGTTCACTGAGAAAAGGATGCACGATTGTAGGCCGCCACAAGTAACCTCCAGTGGAAGCATGATCCTGGATCTACAATAACTTTATCTCAAGAAGATTACCTTAAAAAGTAAAAGAAGAAAAAGCACAACGTGGATGTGTATGCTCCCAGAGGAAAAGGTTCAAAGCTTATGGATACCAGTCTTTTTTATCAAGGTTATTATTACAATAAATAGATACGGTTCAAGGAGAGATCAAAGTGTTACCGCCAAGACGGTGTTGGTTGATGGAGAAAGTAAAGCATGACGTTTAAGGAAGGTCAAGAAGTAAAAGGAAGTCAAACAATGACGACGATTGCAAAACTGGTAAAAGGGCGTATGTTGAAACTACTACAGCTGGATCAGAAAGGCTTAACAAAAATTCATAAAACATGAGGACGCTACTTATTAAATGAGAAAACATTATTAGTTATAGATTGTGAGGTTCAAGAAGTTCTTATTGTTTCACTGCTCTTCAGAGTTGCATTAAAAAAGAACAAAACACACCTAACTCTTAAAGTTACATGGTAAGTAACCCTAAAAGATAGAACTATAAACAGGGGAATGGGTTTAGGGCTGTGGAGGTTGAAGATAAACGTAAACAAAAAATTTCTTTGTATCGGCTGACAGGAAATAAAAAGTTAAGCAGCTTTGCAATTTGAACCATCTCGATACCTATTATCGTTTGGTAATTGCAGGGATTTAAATAAAATTTACCGGATTTTTAAGAGTGGCTTTTACCCCCTTAACGTCAATCTCAGCTGATACAAACAAAAAGTTCGTGTCCAATGTTTTGACCCGTACTACTTATATACCATACCAAGTTGGAAACAAATCGGTGACGTACAGTTTGTGCATGTCCCTTGTTAGTACTACTATGTTTTTACTATATTGTAGAAACCAAACTGTTGTATTTAAAAAACAAACAAATCTGTTTAGTTCATGCAATTAATGTTATGTGATAGATCATTTGGTCTCTACGACATTGCCGAAGCAACAGATCTAAAAACAGTGCAAAAGGATGGCTTCTTGCTGGAAGAGACCAAGGATTTCAACGAGTCATCGGCTGACAAAGACAAAATTATCAAAACTGGGTAAAGTGCACTTGTACGAGGTCTGTTCAAAAAGTATCGCAAATTTTGTATTTCCGCGGATTACGTATATTCGATTTTCGATTTTTTTGTGGCGTTATGTTGGTACTCATGTCCCTTACTTATGCCGACAAGTTTGGCCATTTTGAATGTTCAGTTAATTTTTGACAGCTGTTTTGCTTGGACGTGTTTTGTGTGAAAAACAAAATTAAGTGCGCGGACGCATTCTGAATGTTGACTGTGGCATATGGTGAAGCTACCTTGAACCGAAGCAACGTTTATCGGTGGTACAAAATGTTCTCAGAGGACCGAGAAGATGTGAACGACGAAGAGCGTGCTTTTGGTTTTGCTTACAGTTTTCTTCGATTGCAGGGGCGTGGTGCATCATGAGTTCTTGCCACAGGGTAGAACGGTCAATAAGGAATACTACCTGCAAGTTATGCGCAATTTGCGCGAAGCAATCCGCCAGAAACGCCCAGATTTGTGGAAGAACAAAAATTGGCTTTTGCACCATGACAACGCCCCTGCTCACACATCGTTGCTTGTGAGCGGATTTTTGGCCAAAAACAACACACTAATGATGCTGCAGCCACCGTATTTCCCAGACCTGGCCCCCTGTGACTCTTTCTTGTTTCCGAAACTGAAGAGGCCCATGAAAGGACGACGATACGCTACGATTGAGGAGATAAAGACGGCATCGAAGGAGGAGCTGAACAAGATCACAAAAAATTATTTTTTGAAGTGCTTCGAGGATTGGAAAAAACGTTGGCACAAGTGTATAATATCTGATGGGGATTACTTTGAAGGGGACAAAATAGATATTCATGAATAAATAAATAATTTTTGAAAAAACATAAAATTCGTGATACTTTTTGAACAGACCTCGTATACCTCTATAGATAAAAACGAGCTAACAAACTCACCTTGAACTTCTTTAGTGCATTGCATGTACAAATTTAAATGAGTAGCCAGAAGCTTAAGGCCAGAGGACTTTATGTGACTTCACAAAATCAATAGGTTGTAATCCCTCATGATGAGTTTACTTTAGTAATTGCAATGTAAACACAAATGTGCAAATTACAGAATTACAGTGCAAATAGAAAGAAGTGAAATGTGCATATAACAAATTTTAAATTATATGCCCTGCTAGTTTTTATGCCATTAAATGTGTTACAAAACAAAGTATTGTTGGTAGAAAAAACACAAGTTAAGCTAAGTAGTTTTATAGTTTATTTACTTTGCAAATTTCAAAATACAGCCTTAAATAAAAAAGTTAACATCGTCAATCTATATTTTAATCGATAAAACAAAGGGAGAAATTGTTCGAGAAGTATTTGCGGTTTTAAATTAAAAATTTATCGGAACAAATAGAATTTCCACATAGTTTAGCTTATTCTCTTGAAAGTTATTCTCAAAGAATTTGAGGCTTATCATGCTAAAAATCGGTCTCGTTTCTACGCGTTCGCGCGTCCTTAATTTCAATAAAATGAAAAAGTGATCCTCGCGGCAACTTCGACGTCGCTCTAGCTAAAATAATGTACCGCCTAAGAAATATTAGGATAAAGGTTCGGGATAAAACGTTTGAAATATGAAATGTTTAAGGGTTCTTAGATTTATGTGTATCAAGGTTGAATGTGTAAGACGATATGAAAAATGAAATATTCTTTAGCTTACCGCGTAATTAAATTTCAGATGGAAATTTCAGTGTGCTACTAAACACTAGAATAAACAAGTTTTGTTGACGCTGTATATGAGAATATAAAATAAAATGATGAATTTAATTCATTTTTATTAAGCGCTTGTTAAAGCAAACTTCACATTTGTACATATAGATGAGCTTTTTATATTTCTAAAATGATTATTATTAAGTCAATCAGTTTAATTATTAGTTTTCAATTTTTACGTATGTACAAGCTAACAAATCAAAAAAATATAATTTTGATTACCATACATTCAGACAGTTGGAACGGTTGTAATTAAATTCAATAGATCTAATGACATGATTTTTTTAATTTGAATCCTAATAAATTCAGACACAATAATCATATCAATTATAATTCTTATACAAGAATAACCTAATACTGAAAAATACTGCTCATTCGTAACGTTTCCTAGACTATAGTTTCGAGCATAACAGCTCTCCTATTAATAAAGAGTAATGATCTGAAAACTACAATATAAACTGCTGATTACGTATTCAAGGTTCTTTGATGAGTTTCTGAAGTTTTTTCTTGCAGTTAAAAACTTTTTGTATTAGTGACAGACAAGTTCGTAATATATCATGTGTTAATTTGACCAAAATGGCTTAAGCTTGAATAAAATATTTTGGCATGCTAATCGGGCCTACATTTTAGAAAACTATGTGTCTTGCGCATTTAACAAAATACACAATGAGGGGAATGAAACTTACTTTTAGAATCATTGCAAGCTTTTCATTTTCTCACCACAGCTATGGATTTGCAAAAACGTACACACCAAAAGCCATTTTTTCAAGATTTCAACTTTGTATAACTGCTGTTTTTACACTTTTGGTTGTCATTGCTAACAGTAATTGGTAGATCCACAACTTTTAGTTATAAAGAGTAAATTCTCAATAGTTTTGTAAAAATCACGTTCAGCTGAACCGACTTTTGAGAATCATCAGTTGTTTCAACAGTCCAAAGACACTTTAGATTGTCATCAGTGTACTAACAATTCCTTGTACAATAATAAAGTGCTGTTTTATTTACATGAGTCTTGGCTTCTAGAACTATATTGCGTTAAGTATTTGCGAGAAGACATCCTCAAGTCTTGCAAAGAGCTTTATAATGCCAGTAATAAAATAAGTTCAGAAAGTCTTCTCTAGTTTACAGATAGATCCAAACAGAATAACTGCAGTGGTGCTAGCGTATTGATGTCTTACATTTAAATCTGACAAAAAATGCGTTAACTTGCTCTGCAATGTCTAAAAAAAAGCTTAAAAAACTTTGCTGCATACATTTAAAAATGATCTATTTTTGGAATTAAATGACTTGACGGACCTTCAGAAATTAGTTTAGGACACTGTGATACTTTGCTATATTCCAAGCTGTAGTAGTAACAGGAATAACTAGCGTGACGATCACTTCTTGAACATTGCTTTTGAGACTAGTCATCAAGCTAGGACTTAATGAAAACCAATTTTATTGGGAGCAGATACAAAACCCTTCATTTCGGATGCCAATAAGAATCACAAACATCTTGTTGGACCTTGTATTCGCAATAGTTGGTTCAAAAAACACTGCAACTATTTCGACCTATCAAGTTTTACTTCTAAACCATTCGGGCATTCACCACACGAAGCTTTACTCCACATTATAAGATTCTTGATTTCTTGGTTGCGTTTCAGTATTTATTGTTATGCAAAGAGTGAAGACGTTTGGTGAGGTTTTAACAGTTTTGCAATTTATCACACCCCTCAATACCTTTCATTCGGCCGTTTGATGTCAAATTTCATACGATAATTACGAAAACGACGACTAAACTAAAAATCTTTGACTTCCAGGGTCGCGATTTTGCTACTGCTTAAACGAATCTCGCTTCACTACCGACTCTAGCCATTAGCTGTTCAAGATATCTAGTTTCATGCTTTTGCCTATCGGTCCTTTACTACACGAAACAAGGGAACGTCTGTATACGCAAATACTGAGGGCTGAATGCTGTCATGTTGCCTGGCTTCATCCTTGATCACGACTGCTTCTAATTCGTCATTCTAGATGAAGTGTTTGAACTTCCAGTTCTGTAAGCTTCCCGCACTACCAACTTTGGATTCCAATACTAATCTGAGGTCTCATGTGTGTCCGGAAAACACTACTGAGACCTAGAAGAATCGTCTACAATCACCAAGCCAGCTTTCCGTGCTGTCTTGAAGGTTCCTGTGTCTACACCTACTGTGTCGAATTTCGTTCTATTGTCTTACATCATCATTCAACAGAAGATTGCGAACTTCTGTGTCATTTCACGTCACTCATCTGCCCAGTGCTAGACTACAGCCGTGCCCACTGCTTTATAGTTTGCCATTTTATTGCTACCAGATTACGATTTAGGGTCTAAAGAAGGTATAATATATCTATTTAATTTTTAAAGTATAGTAAGTATTGCTCAACAAGCAAGGCAGGCCGTGGTAGCCAATTTTATAGCATAAACAGAATGCATAGATTGATTTTATAGTTTTACTTTACTGCATTAACTATGTGAACTGCCAAAAGAAAGTGTTTCAAACAGGGTTGGTTATATTCTATCTAGATTTTCGGAAACGTTTTAGAAATGTGCTGTTTCGAGTTGCGGGAATAGCAGCTCGAAACTCAAGCTTTCTGAATCTTCCTTTAGAAGGTATAAAGACGCCACTTACCGCCGAAGCTTGAGAGAATTGCAAAACCTTTGAGGAGACGTAAAGAATTTTTGTGTTTCAGCAGATTCCTGGTTTAACAATGACACGATTATCTGATTTATGGAAATAATCAGATACATACTTAAAATTTGATGTGATGGTTATTCAAACAAGACAATATTAGATTTTAACTAAAATCTCTTTTTGTGCATACAGATGTCCAGCAACAAGCAGCAAGTAATCGCATCTGGATGGATGGCAGCACTCGTTAATGTGGCTTTTGCTACCGGTATTTCACTTACCGTTTTGAAAACGTTTTCCCATTCTGTAGTCGTTTGTATTTGAGGTTAGGTGTAATAAGTTGTGTTGGAATTGATGTATGTATATGTAGAGAAAAAAAGGTTGTTTTACAAATTCGTAATGGATGCAACATTGAGAAGATGAAATATAGTTGTCCAAAGGCAAGCAAGATATTACTAAGCAGAGCTAAATCGTGAAATTTAATTTGTTAATAGTCGTTCATGCTCTGTATTAGGAGCTGCTAATACACTTTATTTTTATTTTAAATAATTTAAAATTTAATTTAAATTTTCGGGCATTTCTACTAAATCATTTTCAGGAATCTTTCTTCTAATCATTTCGTTCTGGGTGGATAATCCTAATCGTG
>VTPC01006333.1:0-14895 GCA_011009095.1 Ignelater luminosus | reverse complement strand
TATATATATATATATTGCAAGGTATTCCATTCCATGCTGTCTATATAATTGTAAATGTCGCAGAAATATGATAAAAACAGGAATTTGTTCAAATCCCTAAGAGAGTCAATCAATTCACTGGGGATGTTAAAATGACAACTCGATATGGTCATTTCCTTAAACAAATCCAGTAATTTGATCAAATCCCTATACATATTTAGTGAAATTACAAACATAACATGTCAGTACTTGCAGTCCGGCAATAGTGCCGGCCAACTCAGGCGCACACAGTTGCATCCAAACATTACGTGAGGAAGATCGCGCGCGTTTTCATTAACTTTTTCGCAATTTCTACGTTCGCCAAGTGTACGCACATCAAAAATTGACTTCTGATACAAAACAAATCAGACTCAGGCCGAATCTGTGGGTGAATAACAGCCCAGTGAAACTATCAGGACGTTTTTAGATGGACGGCATGATAAAGAAAAACCGTTATGGACTCGCGAAAGGATAGAAGAAGCTATCACAGCCATTAAATTTAAATTAGCACTAGTACTAAATCTTCAGTGGACAAACAAACAGTACTATTACCGAAAAAAGTACAATATCATGGAGGTAGGTACTAAAAAATCTTTGATTTTGAGGAGAAATTCTGACTTTGACCCAGTTGTGAAATAGTGCCTACAAAAGAATTTTATCACATACTTTGAGAATTCCATCCGTCAACTGGTTACGGAGACAGAGATAAAATGCTGTATAATTTGAAATCCAGATACTTAATCCCCACTTCGGCTGTACTGGAGTTTTTGAAACTGTGTACAGTATATCAATCTAAAAAAAATTTCCAAGGAACGCAATTGTCGTTTGCCCAATTGTGTCCAGCAGTTTCAACTCTCGGGGTCAATCGATTTAGCTGACTTACAGTCGACTCCAGACAGAAATCATAAATGGCTATTACATTATCAAGATCACGTGACAAACTTCAGCTTTCTGCGGCCGCTGACGTCGAAAGGAGCAGCTGAAGTAGCAATGGAACTATTTAAAATCTTTCTGAAAGTTGGTTGCCCTCATATACTACAACGGCAAGAAGACAAGAATTAACTACCATGTGGCTAATAGGCAAAACTGTTAATGGTCGGCCTAGACATCCAGCAAACGAAAGATCGGTTGAGCGATCAAATCAAAATGTCAAAGCTAATCAACAATGACACAAAAAACTGGGCTATCTGTTGTTACTTTGTTCAGTTTCAGAAGAACTCCTCTTTTCACCTTACCATTAAACGATCACCATACAAAGCCTTATTTGAAAAAGAGCCAAAAACAGAACTCCAATCTACTCATATTCCAACAGAATTGCTTAAAAAGCTTGTTAGTGAAGAGCACCTGGATCAGTTTGTTAAATAGCAACACAACGACAACACTTCAACTTTAGAGGACCTACCACCAGCTGAATTAATTAATAACAACGCTTCTACTTCAGAGGATCTTGCATCGACAGCTAGAACACCTGTATTGTTAGTTGCATCAGAAGGGGAAGCAGTTGATAGAGAAGAAATGTGTTTGTGGAATGGAATCTACTGGAGCCCACTTATGCGACATTTGCAAAAAACCCAGTGCACACATAATATGGAAATACGGTAGCAGAAAAAGAATATATTTGTTTGACTGTTTTATCCTATCTATTACAGTGGTCCATATTCCCTATACCCGCATAATTTGATGCCATGATAACAGGCTTGTTGTCATACCATTTAGTTCATAATAACTTTCCCATCTTGGCCTATTACTTTTTCAGACGAACCACGATCACGTCTTTTCATCTCTTTGTCAGAGCAATACTTAGAGAACATTATAACTTGAAAAATAGTTGTCGGAATAAAGTTTACAATTTTTTTCTGCGATTCATTTACTCAATTTCAGAACCACTGCACCACTTTGTTCAAATACAGATAAATGGGTTAAATCTAGTTAGGTTATAGAACCTTGATATATATTAAAATTTAAAATTTGCCCACTGCTGCCACAAACAGCATATATTTTATCCCTTAAGGTTTAAGCTTATTTTTTAAATACTGTTTAACATGCTAAGTCCTCTAAAGGATACCATTTGGTCGTCTACTGACAAATTACTTTTCAAAGAAAGTGTTAACATCTGAGACCATATAGTATCATACAGTGGCCTTATCTTCCAAAAACGATCTTGGTTTACCACATTATCTGTGACATCTACAAAATTTAAGTTTTGCCGAAGAGCATAAGATCTGTTTAGTGACATGTTATCCGTAATTTGTGAAATTCTTAATTTAGGCTCTCAGTAACACTTTATTCTGGGAAAATGGAAATTTCCCACACCACGTGGATGTCTATAAACGTTTTCCATTTCCTCGGTATTAGTGAGAGAAAAACGTATTTGATTTTAAACAGCATATAAATTGGTAAATGTAGTCATACGTTCAAATAATCATTCGTAAAATGTTTACAAACAAACTGATAAGGACTCTACGATTCGATACATGATAATTTTTCTTGTTTGTTCTATTGAAAATCGCATATTATATATTGAAGATTAGTGCGCCATTTGTTAGGTTGTTGCTTAGGAGAACTTGCTTTATATTTACTGTTTCAGTCTTCTCTATGCTTGGACCTGTAATAGGTTTGGTAGACTTATTAAGTTCAATTTCAGTGTTAGGTTCGGCCCCCTTTGTATCTTCAAAGTCTTCCTATGTGTCAGCTAAATAGAAATATAAATTTACTTTTTGGTCGTTATTTCAGAATAACTAAACATACCCGCTAGATTCTCTGATTGTGATTACAGCCCGTATCGTCATTGTCATCCTCAAAAATTCTATATCTGAAAGATTTGCTACGAGATCAACCAGCTCTTCTTATTTTATTCTTTAATATTTCTATGAAGAGAGATAGAAGCAGTATTATACTCAAGTTAAATTTTTGATATTAATATTTGTGGAAAACATGAATAAAAGCTTTAAATTTAATATAAAAAGATGCATGTCCTAATTTGAGGATACCGTGAGCAAAAGGGATAAGCCGACTGTAGTTCATCTCTTCTTAAATCAGTTTGTTAATGTCACAAGTTTTTGAACTCTGGCGCAGTAATGAAACAAGTCCCATTAAGTAGAATCAAAAATTGGCTGATTATAAGAATCGGTTTGTGTCCAAATTTGCTTTCCTGAGAAATTTCTTGCTGTCTTACAGAATGGCAAGATGAAAAAATATGACTGAAGTTGCGCGTTTCATCTTGAAATTTTTTCACTAAACCGACTAGACTATATAATTCTGTGCAAATGCTATGCTGCTTTTAAGTACACCCTCCAGATTCCGAATCAAACTCTGTGGTTAAACCGGTAGATTTGTAAAAACCTTAGAGATAACCATGACTGTGATTATAAAAAACCGTGTTTTAGACTGACTAACGATACATTTGTAAACTTGATCTTAAAGTCGTTGCCTCAGACTTGTCGATTTCACGAGAAGGTCTAGGCAACTGTTCTTTTAAATAACTTCCCAAGGTAATTAAACAACATGTTTGAGCTATATGTAAAAGTAGAGTCATTCTACACTTGGAATCACTGAAAATAAATACTCACAAAAGGCACATTAAAAAGAATTAAGTCTATCCTTTTATGTTGGCTGTAGGTTCAGAGTATAGATACTACAGATTTATAGTGTCTATTTCAAATGACAAATTGTTTGTTTTACAAAACACCTAGAAAATTATTGTTACAGATGCACAGGTTGTACCGTCACCACCTTGAGAAGAGAGGATAGCGAGTAATGACCAAATACTAGAAAGAGTATTAACTGCAAGCATTGTAAATACGTACATAAGTTCAGGAAAGATTGCTTACAATCTGTAACGGGTAAAATCCAGAAAAGAGGCCTCATACTTGTACAGAAGGTCGATAGATGTTATAGTCCCGTAGCTCGAAGTCGAAGACGGGCGTGGTTAAAGATGAACTTGCCTCAAAAGCTGTAAAATAATTTGCTCAAGCTCATAGAAGCTCAAATCGTATCTAAGATCTTATCTAAAAAGGCGCCAGAAGCTATAAATCAAAAGAACAATGTATCAGCCAGCGTAGCTCCTCGTTGACAAACACCCTACATACAGGTACCCAGAAGAACAACGTCCTGCATAAAGATGTATTTACCACATCAATAAAAATAGTACAGTATAACGTTGGACGTATATACAGTGTGGAAGAAAAGTAAGGCACAAATCCATTTAAGAAGTTATTTTTAATTTTTCGAAAGAATGCTTGAACATGTCGATTTTATTTATATATCAGCAATATTTTAAGCAAAAAATCTTTCTTTCAAATTTCAAGATGGCGTCAGAACGCCATTTCGTAAAACAATTTAAATACAAATGGTACTTGTGTAATACCTCATTTTGAAGCCCTGACTAATATACGTTTAATGTCCAAGTTTCAGGAAATTTCAACTCCCCCAAAACAAAATAACGACCTGTCAAAGTTATTGTTTTTGTTATTGTTTACGGCCGTAGCAGACCCTGTTATTACTATTAGAGAATAAATAATACCTTGTCACTATCTTGATTGCTTCATTTAACACCAGAATTGGAAAGAATTAGCATTTACGGCTCCAGCAGACAGGAACTCTCGAAGCGTGGTTGGTGAAGTTTCCGGCTTGCTCCTCGCGAAACGGAAGCGATAGTTATTCAAAGGCTATTGAGTTTGAATTTCAAACTCAACAGCCCTGCAGCGCACGAACAAGTGTTGCCCTCACAAAACAAAAGGTGTTTTTATGCTTTACAAACGTCCACAGTTCTACTGTATAACATCACCTCCACAGGTACAGAAAAAAGAAAACAAATAAATAGAAATTGAGCTCTCGACCTTCAGACACCAAATAACTAACCACATAATACGAACTAAAGTCGTTCCTAAATACAATCCCGACAACGCCGGTTTAAACAAACTCAAAGTTTCACTTCAAAACAAACGATAAAGTTCTGTAGAATAATACCTCCGCACATTTGCAAATATACACAATATCCGTTCAGCTGAACGTAATTTAAAAACCTGGAACCATTTTTTACACAGATCGTCCACCGCAAAAATTTGCAAGGTGACTACTGCACTATTAAAACAACCGCCTTTCTACCTCGAAGATCAAAACAAGAATCTTTCGATTAGGGCCGACACGCGGCCAGCCCACTTAGCAAGATGAAACGTGCTCAAAGCGTTGAGTAAAGTTTGATTTACGATAGAAAGAGAATTAGTATGAATACAACATATTAGGAGTGAAAAGTTTCCCATTCATTCAACTACACTGTAATTCGATCTTTCCGAGAAATTTACTTATCCAAGTTCAACTGGACACATGCCTTTCCTTTTATCAAACACCCGTATTTCAAATAAAACAAAGGAAATATGATTTAGCAAACCTTGAAAAGACTCATTCTTTTACTAAAGGAATTTAATGACTTTTAAGAAGCACAAAACAAATTATTGAATGCATCCCAAACTAGTGATTCCGAGTCGAAAATTAAAATTATAAGGAATTTTTGAAGAAAGATAGGATGGCATTCAAAATGACATCACAAATTATCTATTTAGACTGAAGTTACATAAGTGACCAGGTCGGATCGTGAGAGCTAGTTATCAGCTTTGGCACTGACCTGTAGTGGTTTGAGCGAACTTTTTACTAGTTTGTTCTTAGACCTTAAGTTTAAATATGCTAATTAAATAGATTTTCAAAGTACGTTATCTACAATTTAGTGGTTTTCAAAAAGCCAAATGAAAGAGTTTTATCCTGGCGATAACGGTGGTTCACTTACAAATTTTTTTAGAGCTGTTATTAATTAATTATTTCTGAAGGCAAACTCTACTGAGTAGTACTAAAATATTGTTACATTAATTCTCTACAGATTTTTCAATAGCTGCCATAATTGTGTTCTGTTTTCCTTTATATAACTTTATTGCTTATAGAGGTATGTATATTACAAGATAAAAAACGTGCACATACTTATATACGCATATTTTGCATTTTCTCTTGAATATTTTCTTATTCTCTAGTTATAACAAATTCTTTTCCAACATCTGCCTTTATAATTAAAAACCAAATAAAGTTCTTCTTCAATACATTTTATTTCAGCAAGCGTACCATCCCCCGAAACCATAGATCAATAACGTTTTTCGTATTTCAGGAAAACCACAAAACAAGTTTTTTTAAAAATAATTTTCCTAATTTATTTATTTGACATAGAATGTTAAAACCTTTGTTGGATGACGGTCATTAGTGTATTTTGCTTTACATTGCTAAACGAGACCTCGAAAATTTTTTCGACATTCCCACGACTACTACAGGCTACCGATGTCTATCCATCAACCCGGATTATAATTAAATTCCCATCCCTTTCCACGGTATTCGCAGTGCAGCAAACGTAGGCAAAGTTAGCCCAGCACTTTGATCCGAATAAAAGTTAAATAATTCCCCTGGTAACTATTTCAACTTACATTTCAAAATGCTTGTTGCTTATTATTTAAGTTTAACGGTTTTGTTTTCTCTTCTTTTTTTACAGTTTGGTTAGTTTTTGTGAATAAGAACAGAGCGTTTTGGCGAAGCGCCAAACGTTTTAATAAAATGTATTATATAGAGTCGTAGTTGTTGGAAATATAATCTGCAATATCAAAATCCGATTACGCGGGTCATAGGGTATTTCTCTAATGGGCGTATTAACCATTTCTAACTTTCCTAAATTATTATTTGATACTCTCGAACCAAAACCGAAATTAAATTTAATTCTACTTCCGTGAGTGATTTATGTTTTTCCGATCAAATTCGTAGAAAGTAGAAATTGCCTTGACGAAACAAATAAAGGCAACAGTTGAGAAACACGTAATATTATTCCATGACTCCCTATGATCTTTCGTATCTATATATAGATATATTATGAAAAATATGTAAGGAGAAGATACGTTTTCCCCGTATTTTATTATTATTTTCCGAAAAAACCCCTCAGGTATCGTTTTACTATGTAAATAAAATGAAATTCTCCGAAAGAAAGCGTTTCACGGGATATGTTTACCTTTTTATGTTTATAAATTAGGACAGGTAAAAGGGAAGCGAAATGAAAACTAGGGTAATAAGCTTTGCAAACTAGTAACAGTTAATACAGTAATCTAAACGGCAACTACCTTTAACACGGAGTAGGCGTTTCTACATAAAGTTTCGTTGGATACAATTTAGGGGAGGTTTAATTAATTTCCTCACGCTTTATAGTATATCTACTAACTTTCAGTTGATCACTACATTTACCGCTCAATGAAGAGCACTTTATCTTCGATGAAATGAGCATATATAACGGTATACACATACATATTTTAAATGAAAGTTTTGTTAATAACGGTTTTCATATACCGAAACTTCCGAGCCGTGTTTAAAGGGTAGGGTTTAGGTTGAGCTGAAAAAGCTACCTACCATACGTTTATATAATCGAATGTTTTATTAAACGCTTCTGCAGTATACAATAATTTCTTTTAATTACAGGTCTTCTTGCATCTACATGCAGCAGGGGATTAATAAAAATAGGAACGTGACAATAACGTGAGATATTAAAATAAAATTCTTTGCATAGCTTTCGCCGTGGTGAATTTTCTATTTAGTGAATCTCGTTATGAATACCGCCTTCATAGGCAGATATGTAAGGTAGTGCGGACACACCGCTTCAAAAGATTTATGTTATCGTGTATCAGTGGAAACCAAAAACAATTACCTCTTTTTTTTTAAATTTGCAGATAATCTAGATAATACAAAATAATAATTCTTATGTCTTTCTTCTAGGATGTACCGTTTTCGAGTAAAATGGAATTTTCTAAAGTCCTACAATATCAAAGCCTACTCTTTCTTGTTCTTTTAAAGTTTTGGAAACAAAATGCAACATTAAAATAAAATTTCTTACATGGTTTGCATCCTACTGTCTTAATTATTAACCCAAAAGCATCGATAAAAAAGAAATTGGTTCACCTTTGTTTTTCAAGGAATGTCAGAAATATTTCCAAAAATAGATCTAATACTCAAACCTCGAAGTGGGGATTTTAAAGTCTAGGAGATAGTTGTTAACTCGGAGGACTTACGTCACAGACACTTTTTGAAACAATCGAATCTTGGCCGTGGATTAAAAAATTACGTATCCATTCGTATCCCAAGCTATATCAAGCCGCATGGTATCATCAAGCACCTTGCCACGTCTTTTCTAACTTTAAACATGCTTTTGACAAGGTCTGATATTTGGGCCTTCTTTATAAGCTTTTAAACTCCAGTTGACTGAGACAGAATTACTAAACTTTTTATTTCAAAGCTACCATCTAGTGCGAGTTGACGGCAAACTTTCGATATTTCAAAATTCGTTATCCTTCAACCAATTTACAGATGCACTTGCACTACTAAAGGACTGACTCTGGCTGTAAAAAATTAAATCTAACCACAGTAAAACCCAAGATATTCTATTTTGACACCCCGACACAAGTCGTAAATTCCAAAATAAGAAATGTTTGCCTAGATCTTTAGAGCATGGGTTACGTATCTAAGGATCAGCTTTACCTATATTTCTCATTGGAGTACGCAGCTGAACAAATGTTTCAATGCTGGGATCCGTGGGAATATTCCAGGTTATCATCCTTGGTTTGCGTTGCCGGCTGGATGTCTTTCAACTTTTCATAGTGAGCACACTTTAAATCATTGTGCAAATAGACAATCTTGCGTACCAACTCCGCCAATACATCACAGCTACGGATTCTTCATACCAATCATCAGACGCTGGAAGATTGCGTGGTCGTTTGCTTTGTGCTTGCCATCCTGCCTATCATTATTTAACATTAGGTCGTTGCGACGTGTTCTTCTGCTCATGATTTTCCTTTAATTTGCCGTCTTAGCTAACAATGGCAGTGACTAGGTAAGGACTTTGAAGTCGCAAATGTACTAGCACTGCGACCCCGAACGCATCTGGTAAGCGGATACTCATGAGAACATAAGATAAGCGAATCTTTCTTTAAGGTAACAACTAACGAAAGCCTACGCCATTCACTAACGTAAGTAGGGTGATTTTGAGTTACCAGCTACTATCCCCGGTGTCTAGCTTTTTCTAACGTAAGGTGAACCAGGATGACAGAAAGAAATTAAGAGATGAAGAAAATCACTAACCGTTTACACTGACCAAAACCCACGCCGAGCTGAAACAATGCGTCAAGGTTATTTTTATAAAAACCTCACATGGGATTTATGGTTTATTTCCTCATTACACCAAATTGGGCATTTTGTAGAATTTACAGGCAAATGATTGGTACATAGGTCATTGATATATAAATTACATGCTTTAATCGTACACGACTGCTCTTCTACATTACTAATCCAGTTACGCTTTTAACAAATAAAACTAAAAGGTGACGGAGTTTTCCCTAGTCTGTTCCCTGCCATATTATTTCCAGGTCATTCAGCTTCCAACTTAATAACACAATTTATACTAACCATTGATTAACTAACTAATTTCTAATTTATTGTATTTACCGATTCTACTACTACTATTCCCATACCGCTATCCTCTAGTCGACAGCAGTTATTTTAGACCTAAACTAGTTTCTACCATTATTTCTTAACTTAACGTTTAACTATCGGGTAATTTTCGTATGAGTTTTCTTACTTTTTATCTGATCGTCTCTTAGGTACGGTCAACATCATAATGTAAGCTATTTAGCATTAGCTATACACTGCACATCCACATCCGCTATTGTAGTCTTAGACACCATTACACACTCAACATCATTTGTGATTAACTGCACATCACTTTCCGTGAACAGCTCCATGTCAGCTTCCTTGAACATAGACGTTCGATCCATCAGCCAGCCTCATCGTACTGCCGGGCACCTCCAGAGACGATGAAGAGAATCATCTATTTTCCTAGAACACCACGGACAGTCTGCATCTTCTTCCTTTCCAATATGCTTTAAAACGCTCTAAACCTTCCATGGCTTGAGAAGAGCTGGGCAGATTGGTGAGTATCCTCTCTAACAACCTTCGTCGTGAGCCTAGGGCAGAAATGGTAAGTCATACGCTCTTTACCAGATTCAACGCATCTTCTTTGCCACGTCTCCAATACTATTTCATCGACCCGTCCAGCTTGTAGCAAAGTCTTCACCAAAGATGATTTCGCTGATAAATTCAGCAGGTCTCTGTCTCCTCAAGGATACAATCGCAGTCTGCCGCTCAACCAGTAGGTCTAGGGGGAGTGCAACAGCGCCGCTGCGTTGCTTGATATTGAAGCATATCTCTTAATCACCAGTCGACAAACAAAGCCCACCGGTCCCCAGAATATAGTTCTCATTGCGCTTGCGATACTTACATCCATGAGGATCGCACTTTCTTGGATAAAATTAATCGCTTCGCCTACTGGCACACTTGTCTCACATAAGATTCAAAGGACAGCTTGGTGTCAATAGCAATTGCGTACCAATAGTTTGCCAGTATATTCTTAGATTCAGGTCTTTGTTATGTATTTTCAGGGGCGATTTATTTACAATCAACATTTTTTTAATTCCTTCAAAAATATTGTTTTTAAATAATTTAATAGAAATTTAAAATTTTGACCTTCTATTAACATTTAAATGCGATTTATCTGTTGATGCATATTATACAACGATAGCATGTCTGTGGCAGGTTTCTGAATTTACGTTTTTTAATACAAAAATCCAGTGGCGCCCTTAAAATTAGAAATTTACCGTGTTTAGCCTGACTTTTCTAAATCTTGATAAAGCGCAAACTTAAAATCATACTCTATCCGAAATAAACTTACAATTAGTTACAACTGTACTGACTCTCTTAAAATCGAAAGCTAAAACGGATTAGTGACTATATCGGATGATTTGAGTTATTAAAATAAGAATAAACAGAAGTTTAATTAAAATGTTTTGAAAAGTACACCGAAACTTGGTAGCTTTTGACAATTTTCAAGTCTTCTCTAGTTAACTTTAATGCTACAATTGCGTAGGAAGTTCTGTGTAACTGGAATTTATACACAACAAAAGAACAACGTTTGTCGCAATACAATATTCAAATACAAAATGTTTTACAGAGGAAAGCTTTATAATCTTATAACAACAGATAATTTCGTAACACAAATACGGTAATACAAACAACCCTCCAACCCACGCTTTGTTGCTGATTATTTTCTATAAAAATAAAACTTTAACAGTGTAAACGGTACTATGCGAAGCTTTGCTTTTGATGTTTTAAAACTATAAATTGATTTATCGGAACAAGAGAAAAACATTTTAAAAAGTTTACAAACAATATACTAAACGAATGATGTAAAATAAATTACAAAATGGCAAAGTTTATAATTAATTTATTCCGTCAGATAATGCTAAATAATGATTTTAAAGTGCAAAGATAAAAATGTTTTATTTAATTCAGCCGCTACCAAAAACTTAAACTCCAATTTATCTAAATATGTGGATTAAATACGATAAAAGTTAGATCAAAAGCTTTAAGTTAGGAAATCTGTGTGGAAACTTTTCTCGTTAAACTGAAAATATCGTCGTTCACAAAGGAGGTTTTGTTTTTTTAATCTTACCTACCTAAAATTTAAACCTTCTTGATCAGTTACCTATAAAATTCGATAGAAAACCTAATGGAAATAAAAATTGCTTTACTTTGAATAACGAAAAAGGTAAAATAAAATGTAAACTTTGTTTTAAAGTGGCTCGAAATATAAAGTAAAAAGAGGTAACTGAAATGTGAAAAGTACCGTCCTTGAATTTTTAATTAATTTTGAATGTTCATGTTATTAGGATACTCTTATAGTAAATATAAAATTGTTATTAGTTCTTTGCGTTGTAATTAACTAGCAAATTCAAATTTCTCTTCCTATAAAAAATTCACCATAAGAAATGCATTAAAATCCAATCAAAGTTAAACAGTCCAAAAGAAAAATAATTGGGGATTATTTGATCAAAAGTCGTTTAAAATTTACTTTAAGTGCCTGCAAGAAGAACTAATCAGAGAATCTCATTACAGTTTTTCCTTATCTGCTATTTTGCCAAGACAAACACGACAACCATGTTAATTAGAAAAGAAATTCTTATTATTATACGACCGATTCCAAAAAGTTCAGTTCGAAATGGTATGTCTTCATAGGTATAAAGTTTGCAGTAGTTGGTTCCGTAAGTGCCCGTTTGTTTTGAATGGTCAAAAGTTCACTTGATATTAAGTCATGGCGACGTGCACATATTAGCATCCACAACAACATTGAAAAGAATAAAATCTGCATGCTGGTCTAACATAAGAATTTAGCATTCAGCATGCACTTCCTATTCATCAGAAAAAAACCCTTGAAATGAACACTACATTAGCATATAGGACTTTGGAAAGATACCAGAAACACCGAGGAAAATTAAACGCATAAGTCAATGTTGTCCCATTACAACTTTCACACCTACACAACGTGACAGAAGGGAGAAGAATGTTATGGAAAGACTCCGGAAGTGAAACAACAATAACTTCTCATTTTGAAAAGTAAATTTGAAATTTGGTGCCCATACAGCTCCTCATGGATGACAAAGAAGTTGTAGTAAGTCATATTTTTCTAAAAACCATGGTTGATAGCAAAATTTAGAACATGTTAATGCAAAATGCTTGTTAGCAAGTGTATGCAAGAAATCTACTAGAATTATAAACGATTTAGAAAATAGAATAAAACAATATATCCCTTGCCTTCAAGAGACTCACCTTAAAGCTACCGATTTTTCTAAGTTACGTGACTGTAAGATGAATGTGCTAAAAGAAACGTTGCCATATATCACAGTAAAGTCTCATAATCTGTTGAAGAAGATACAGTTAGTCGCTGTTTCACTATAAATCCCATAAAAGTAACTTTGTATAACATATGTTATACCTACCAAAATTTAACAACATACTCCACAAATTACAGAATCTGTCTGCCCTGCCTCATTGTAAGAGATTTCAACTCTCACTCACCACTCTGTGGCTGCACCAAAGTAGGTAGGTACTCGAAGTCGATTCATCGAAGATCATATAAGCGACAACGATTTCATTCTTGTAAACAGTGATTAAAAAATTTGTCTGTCTTTCATTTAGGCTTTTGTCCATCAACATTAAAACTGCAGCTAGACTGGAAACCTTGGAATGCTTTAGACATTCGGACGGTTTCTTGGTTTATAACGGTGGTATTTGTGGACTTGGGTAGTTGGTTGTAGTTCTTTAGTAGACAGGCAACTTTGTTTCCTATGAAAGTTGCAAGGGAACCTATGTCTAGTCTCCATGAATGTCAGCAAGCACGAACGATCTCGTGTACAATACATCGGAGGCGGGGGTTGGAGAGCGGATTTCAGGCCCGCTGGTTAAGCCTTTTGATTAATGGCAGGTACAATCGTGGGACCAAGAACAGAGCAGAAACAATCGGTTCCGGCATTCGATTTGAAAATGCCCACTCCAGCTCTACCATACCTGGCTGGGTATTTTTTGGTTGCCGGCGGTTGAGACAGCTCACTGGTTCTGGCCTGTTTTAGTTCCGTACGATGGGCGTCCACTTCTGTTTTGAGCTGGTTTCTCGGAGCCGAGATCACAAGTTTTGCCTGACGCTTTGGCTTCAGCTCTTAGTGGAGTTCTTCGTATTTCCGGAGAGTGCGGAGGAGGTCCGAAATGTTCCAGTAATCACTGAATTGTGTCGTAACCAATCGTGTTCTGGGTAGGTACTGAAGTGGTTGGATTCTGGCCTATGACGGGCTAGGGGTTCGGATTCGGACTGTGAAGGTGGGGGTCTTGAACTAACGAGCGTATATATTCATGCGGCTCTCGGAACTGACACCAAACTTCTCAAATTCATCCATCAGCTGTCTTCTTCAGCCTGTATATCTAAGCTACTTTCTCACCGCCATGATGTGCGGTCTGGTCGAAGTGTACCAGGCTGGGTGGTGCTGGTGTTGGTAAACTGCTACCAACCTCAAGTTCGTTGTCCAATGTTCACATTCTGACATGCTGATCTTAAGGTTTTTTGGTCTTCGGAATGACAAACTTGCTCTCCCACAAATTCTTTGGAACAAAACGGCCCTTGCTCTTCTACAAATTCTTTTCAACAAAGCCGTCTCTGTTCGGACGCTAAAAGATATGACGCCACAAAAATAAAAGTAACTTCCTTACAACCCTAGATTTTATATTAGTCCAAGTGCGTTACAAATAATTCCGTACGAACTTTAGGTGGCATCTTTGATAGGTAAATAAAATTTAAAAAACATCTAGATGATCTAATAATAAAAGATTTAATCTGCTGAGCTGCATGTCAAACATCAGTTGGAGTTTTGATCAAAAACTACAAGAAAGTGACAAAGCACAGGTTGGCATGGATACCAAGCGATATAAAAATCAAAGGAAATATAATGATAGACAAAGTTGCTCAGCTTGAGGCACAGTAAGATGTTTTAGACACTACTTCAATCAGACCTTTGCTTTGTTCCTGAAGAATGGCAAAAGAGATGGAACCAGTATTAGGAAAAGCTTAAGAAAATAAAACTGTATATAAATAAGTGTAAACTTCCCTGCCAATTATCACGTGGAGCACAAGTGTCCCTACTACTACAAAATTTACATAATTGTAAATTTAATTTAGCAAACGCAGCTAACGGCCATAGCAGTCGATGCAGTATATAAAAAAAAGTTCCTGCAATAATACATCATTTGAATTTGGTCTGTCTAGGCTCAATCCATACATCTGGTTTATAGAATGTCTCTTGTATATTTCTTAAACATAATAGAAATGACAATGGTAGTAAACAGATAGAAAAAGTAGAGATGATGCAATTATTAGTAGATATGCCTATACAAGGGTCAGGGATAACAAATGACGGGAGTACATGCAATCAC
>VTPC01006330.1:62558-93695 GCA_011009095.1 Ignelater luminosus | reverse complement strand
CGACTGAGCGATTCCGAGCGACAAGTGTATTATAAAGCAAGTCTAACTATAACGTTCTAGAATGTCTAACTGTTTATTTCGGCGACAGACGCCAAGATTCTAAGTAGGGACAGTGTTAGATATACGTATCTACAAGCCCGCCTTAACCTCCAAGTGGTTAGGAGTGGAAACGATGTTGGGGCAATTATTCGTGACACTCTCACACCATAGGTTCAAGATGATGCAGTCGAAAATGACCACAATATGGTAACACACAAAACTGCACCAAGATAACAGGTACATAGTCAGCCACTCTACTGATACAACCTGTGTTTATAACGGAGCTAGACAGGCTCTTCTGGGAACTGACTACAGAGCATATAGACTACAGGGTTAGACTTTTAACTGAGGGTATACAACAAATACGTAACAAACTTCTCATGGTAGACAAATTCGGTAGAAAGAGCGAAAAAGAAATCTAAACCGCCAGAATGTAATTACAAAGAACCAGAAGACTAAAGACAAAACTTAGAAACTACAGAAAACGTAAGAAACGATTCATGGAGACGCTTTGTGCAGCGAGACCTAGGGGCAAATCTCTGGGACACCATATCTCAGATACCTGGAACAAAATCAAACAATGGGTACACGAATTCACAGTTGGAAACCCTAAACCAGATTCTGGATACTATGCTGCCCGATGATAATAACGAGAAAGCCATGCATGAATTGGCACGTTTTTCAGAAGATGAAGAAGAATTGACATCCAGGTAATAGAATCAGTCACAGCAGCGATTATATTAATTAAAGACAAAACAACACCAGGACGTGACAATATCCACGGTCTAATAATAAAGGCGATAATTCCAATCATAACAGACTTTCTTACCCGGCTCTTTAATAATTATCTCATACTAAACCATTTCCCCATAGAGTGAAACATCGAGAAGTTAATTACAATTTTCGAAAGACCAAATAAATATCCGAGCCAGTCCAAACCACTGACGTCAATAATTCTACTACCAACCCTAGTAATAAAAAGAAAGACCAATTTCACCACCGAAGCATGTGTGAATTGGCATGTTTTGCAAAAGGTGATAGAGAAACTGACACGCAGATAACAGAAAAAGTCACAGCAGTGATTATATCAATGAAAGACAAAACAACACCAGGACGTGACAATATCTATGGCCTGATAATAAAGGCAATAGCCCCAACCATAACAGACTTTCTCATACAGCTCTTCAATGACTGTCTCACACTAAACCACTTTCCTACAGAATGAAAGATCGAGAAGTTAATCACCATTCTCGAAGGGCCAAATGAAAATTCGAGCCAGCCCGAATCCCTGCGGCCAATCACCCTGTGCAAAATATAAGTAGAAAGAAAGTCTTGCAACACGTGGAAGCCAAAGATATCCATCACAAAAGTCACTATGAATCCAGATAAGGGCGCTACAATGCAGACCATTGAACGCCTGGTCCGAAACATTCAAACAGTTTCCAAGTACGTAGCAGGTCTCTTTGTTGATATAAGTGGTAGTAACCAAGCACAATCAGAAGATTGCACAAATTGATAGGCCTACTCAACAACTATCTAAACAAACGAGTACTGAAAATAAAAACACCTAACACCAAGATCCAAAAAATACCAACACGTGGCTGTCCGCAAGATTCTATCCTGGGGCCACTTCTATGAAATTTCGGGCTAGATACCCTACTGAAACAAAACGAATATGGTGGTACAACAACGATATAGCAATCATGATACAAAGAGAAAGCAGAAGAGAATTGAAAAGGAAATTATTAATAGCCACTACATCCCTCCAACGGCATAAATTTACAATTTTCCAAAAAAAATAAAATTTATGCTTATCAAGGGAAAACTGAGATTTAACAATCAAAATTAATGACAGCAATTTCAACAAAACATCTTCGAGTGCATATTGACAGTAATATGCGACCCGACTTACACATACGCAAAACAATAGAGAAAACCAAAACAAATCTGCAAAGCCTGATATAATATGTGGTCTGTAAATGGGGAACTCCCTCCACAATCGTACAAACCATCGACCAGCCATCCTACTAATTTCTACAGAGTGAAAATATGGGGCCCCAGGCTTCTCAGGGCTAGGATAAAAAAGGCTCTTAGAAGTCTGCATGGTATAACAACAAGAACCATAATATGTGCCTATAAATTCGTATGCTCCACGGCAGTATAGGTGATCACGAAACACTTCTACTCTATGCCATCCTGGGAGAAGAATTGACACTTCTGCAGCTAAAGAAAGAAAAAACCGTTGAACATGAAGGTGTCCTGGTAGAAAGAGCAGACGTTCCCAACGAGAACTTCCGACAAAGTCGTCTGCGAGAAATCAGCGGAAACGAAAAAAGAAACATCTCATTCAGGTTCTTCCCGAGAGTTGCCCTAATAGCCGCTCAGAAATAGTTAGTGTCCTCACAGGATATGGCAACAAAAAATGTCATTATTGTGTGGTATTTGTCAGCAGAGGTGCGCGAGACATGATGACACAAATTGCTTGCAAAACTTTATTATTAATAAGTAAGTAGTACATACAAAACTAGCGATCAGTGGGGATTTTTTATATAAATTTTGTGAAAATCAATGGACATGGCTTGGATGTAATAAATAACTTTTCATCACTTGGTTTGACAAAAAACATCTTTGATAGTACACGCTATCAGAATGGTAAGCAGTTTTGCATAGACAATATACAATACAACATACAATAATTCTGATATTACTATTAATCAATCAATCAAAGATCAGAGGTAGAGCAAATGCTGCCAATAGATACAAAAGAAAGTTTTGGAGAATTAGAAAATTAAATAAAGAACATGCGGATTTCTTTGTTACACATAATTATTTTTGTTCATTCGTTTTCTTTTTTTTTCTAGAAACTCTTTTTATGTAAGATCGGTGGAGAATTTAAAAAAATGTTCTGACCAACGAATTTGCTGTTATTCGTGGTTATTAGTGATTGCGTCAATGTGGGAATCTCCGAATGGCTGGAACCAAGACGATGAATATCGGACAAAGGTATTCTTTTTATCGTAATATTTATAGGTCGCATATATAAATTGTTTTGTTTTTCAGAAATTGAGCAATGTTGTTCCGAGGGACTACGCCATGCTGCACAGAGATTAAAAAGGGACGAGAAGACGAACACGAATTAATGTGTTTTGGTATTGTTTTGTATTTTTTCTTTTTTTTAAAAAAATTTAATAAAACTTTTATTCCAAGTATTACTATTAATGCATTTTCCTTAAAAAATAAAGTACTGTGTAATATCATTCAAATTAGTTATGTTACTAGACTATTCATTTTGCAATGTATGTCCTTGATATTTTCTTAACTTTAATTCCAAATTTTTACTTTTGTTTAAAAACGGAATGGCAGAATTCCTAAACTACAAGTCTATTTGATAACAAATTTGAATAATTTAAGAGATTTTGAAATTTTTGCACCGCCTAGATTAAGGCCTAGTCTTTCCACCTCCTTTATCGGTCAGATAACTTGAAACTTTTCTTACTTGGGCAAGGTCAATATGTTGTATTAACTTTTGACTAATTTATTTTGGTCTTTCTGTAACCTCTATAGACTAAAATAAATTGGTCGGAAGCTTGGAAAAATGTTTTGGGTTACGTGGACGATAAATTTCCAAGGAGGTAGAAAGACCAGACTTTAATTAATTAATTGGGCATACTCTCTGTTACGTGTTAACAATGTTACAATGTAGACGTAACGAATACGTAATTTAGCATATCACATAGTCTTTTAAAATTAAACGAAACAGGTACATCGAAACGTAGACATTAGAGCGATGTATTCACGTAAAATTATGACGATGTACCAACAAGCATATATCTAGTCTGAAGCACGATGGATGTCGTCGGCATGTAACAATCGGTACGTAATCGCGATGTAGTGCAACTCGTACTGCGTTTCTGACATTACGCGTTATATATAACGCACATGTGCGCAGTGTGCTATGTAACATTAAACAAGTTCGTACACAGATAAACTCGCACTGATATCGCTACGATATAATTGTGTTTGCTGGGTATTTTACAAAGATCGCTAGAATATTAATTAAAAATATCCTAACAGAAGGTTCGCAAACGACTCAAGACTTCCTAAATAAAATAAAACTTAACAACAATTCATCTACGTATCTGAGCTCCAATAAATAATCTTCTTTGGCAATATTTATCGAGTTGAGTAACGTCTTTGATTGCATCTCGATGGACATCTTACTCAATAAGTTGCCTTTTTACGGCATTAGAGGAATGCCCTGTGAATTAATTAGATCATACCTGTCAGAAAAACAACCGTGTGTAGCTATTGAAAACAACTTTAGTTCAACGCTCCTTGACCAGTATGGCGTCCCTCAAGGCAGCATCTAGGGACCCTTATTATTTTTGATATATGTGTGATTGACTTTACTTATGGTACTAACTACAAGTCGATCTTGTGACAAATATGTATTATCAATCTTGTTCGAATATTGAAAACTCTATGCTTTCAGAAGCAACCGAATGATTTAATACTAACAAACTACTTTTAAATAAGCAAAAAAGCAACTCACAAGACAGTGAAGAGGTGAAGCAAACTACGGTATCAGTTTTGAGTGTATATTAATCCTAAATATTAACTGTTGGGTAAATTATAGAATGGAAATTCTTAATTCTAGAAAGCACGCTAAAAGAACGCTCATCACTAACCACAAAAACTGACAGAGTACAGAATATTCTTAAAGCTACACAAATTATTATTTAAAAATAGTGCATGTAAATTCTTAGAATAGCGTTTATAAATAACGCAAACTGAGAAAGATCAGTTTCAAAATTTACTTCATAGATGTTCTTCAGATGAATTATTGCATATATTAAATCTGGAAACACGTCAACAGCGATTTTTTTTACAAAATTGTCAGCGGCGATGCGAATGTCTTTTATTCATTGTTGTAAATCTCCATTAAAAGCAAAGGTGAGGTGAAATTCTCGTCATCAGTAATACTGGTAGTACAGGAATCTTCACTCTCATTCTCGGAGAATGTCTTCGCTGTTGCTTTTCGACTTTCAAGCAACTAGTTCAAATTTGGGTAAAGTGAGATCCTATTGCTTCTGCATTTTTCTTCTTCGGAAGTCAAATGAAGGTAGTGCAAAACAAAAGTAGTTTGTTCAATATGAGCAGACAATTATGGAACAATATTTAGCTTTTTCTCGTTCTTTTAGTATGGCCCTATCACATAACAACCACAGACGTCTATGTCCGGAGAACGATAATGGACTTGCAGTCGCTGGTGTAACTGTTGGGACATCTTTATTTTGCCCTAATTCTCGCGTAATCATAGTGGCTGATGAATTCTAAATTTCTTGAAAAATCTTCATTGTTACGTTCTCTGACAAGGTGACTTTCTCCTCCCAGGGCTAAACCGTTTTCTGCCAAAATACCAGTCAAAATTTTTTGCCATTTCTTAGCTACACCCTTTATTTGTCCAAACATCAGTTTGTCGATTGAAGAGTAATTTTTGATTCGTATTTGTAGTCCACGCCCCGCTTTACATAACACTGAATGTGATCTCTACCATTTTCATGCAGTTGCGATCTTTTGTACAAATTCTTGCACACTAGGTTTTTCGAATACCCACTAACAGAACAAAGATGAGAACAATTCACTGTATTTGCACCGGACAACCGACAGGGATGACAAAACAAAGTTCTTTTACTCCAAATCAACTAATCGCGTTCCACATTTTCATCATTGAGCAAGTTTTTGAACAGGAATGAAACAGGAAATGACTCATTCAACAGTGTCAAGGTAAAGTAGTAGACATGTTTTCAGGGCCTGCAAACTACTTCATCGACTAGGTGTGAAGCAAACATTCAGTTTCTACAGTACCAATACATTGTTGACTTTCAATCGATGCAGTGATATTTACGATTTCTACCGATAGACTCTTCTATGCTGGATCAAACGAAACACAATCAGATCTAATTTGAGAAGACAAAAAAGCATAGGGAAGCAGTTGGATTTCTCGCTTTTTTAGTCGATTCATGATTTTTATTTACAGTAGCATCTGAGACTTGCAGGAAAGTCCATCTTCCAGCATTGTATTTTAACAACTGTCCCGATACGAAGTTCATATAGTTTATAATAAGTCCTTCGTTTAATCCCCTTAATACATTTTGCGTTTAGTACAGAAATGTCCCTGCACAAACCTATACTTTTAGAAAATCGCCTGTTTAAGGATTCTACTGTGACACCCACTAGGACGATGTGTGTTACTAGTCTGGACTTATCTTGTTCTTTAGATCTTTCATCAAAAAAAATTTTACTAACCTAGGACGAGCTTTAGGGAAATTTTCTTTAACGTCTGTATAAATGTGTTGTCACAAATTTAGTTCATCATTCTTCCATAGTATAAATTTTCTGGTTGCATTTCGGATGCAAGTCAAATCGCACTGTATTGAGTGTAATTGTTGAAGAGCAGTTTTCATCATGGCATCACATCCAAATAGATCCAGGTCTGTAATTTGCATAGGAGACCCGTTACTGCGAATGTTAAAATAGTTATTTACGTACCAAGGGAGGAAAGTAATTTGTTGCAGTCGAGATGTGAATATTGTGCTCGAGCGTAATCACATCGAGACTGTAATATTACTTACTCCCCTGGAAGTACAACATTTTTTCGCCCATAAACTAAATTCATTTTCGTTTGGAACAGGGACGTAATGATTCATTACAGTTCTTGGCACCGGTCTCAATTCGACCGGCTCAGCCCTTCGGGCATTTGCGCTCGGCCGTCCCTGCGTATACACTACACAATGCCCAAACTAATAAAAATTTAAGGTCCACCACGGCGCAGCTTTTCCAGTCTCAGAATTATTGGAGACGATCGGGAGCATGTATTTCTCTACCGTAGCGAGTTGTCACGGGTTTTAGTTCCGTAAGAGGTAGCCAAAATAAACTTTTTTTAAAAATGGTAATGTATCATCAACAATGTTCGATCTGGGTATCTCACTGCTCTCTTAGATATTATACCAGACGAGCCATTAATAAGCAAAGTAAATTTTTTATCTGATCTAGAAACTACGCGATGCGGTCCATGTAGGGAGCACACACCGGGGGTCGTACAGAATCGTCTCTGAGAAAGGCATGTTGCTAAAGCTGAACTAATAAATATGTTTTGTTTTCCACTCTATCCTGTTGCAGTTAGTTGAACACAACGTATGATATTTGCTAAACGTTTTATATATTCTGGTGCGTTGCTTGCAAAGTTTTCCTTTGTGTTAAGAAATTCACCGGGAAATTCCAGAGTCTGGGCGCGGCAGCCCCGAAGCAGATGAAGCGATAATTCAAGACGGGACGGACGAATGTCTTGTAAGTGTGGATGAGGGCGCGCTGGTGGCATCCGCGGATGCCGCCGCGCAAAATCGACAGGAAGAAGCTACGCTGCTGGACGATATAGCAGCACTGCTTGGCTTCTTCTATCCAAGAAAGGCTTTTTAAAAATGTGATGCCTAAGTGTACAACCGGAAACGGCTGCCCCACAGCTCGAGGTGAACATTGTTGTCGGAGAGGCTCGGTTTTTTTGTGCACAGTTTCAGGTGTTTGAAAAGGATCACTTGGGTCTGACCCTCCACCGCTGGAACCAGCACTCTACAGATTTCTGGAAGCGGCGGCAGAAGAGTTTTGCTTTGTGTTGATTTTGGATGTTGGCTTTCAATTATAAGAATTCTATACAAGTAATTATTGTTTATAAATATTGGTATCGTTTGTATTTCTTTTAAATGTAGATAATCTTGTAGATAATTACCTAATTAAAACACCAATAAATTAAACAAGCAGTATAATGTCTCTCTCAAAGATTAAGACAAAAACTTCCTTCACATAGAACTATTTTGAAAAATCTATTTTAGGATTTGCTATTTGCTTATTACGTAACACGTTCAATTTGCGTGATCATCTTAGAAGATTTCATGAATCTGATGTTCCCGAATTATCGGTATCGAGTGATGACACCGATGACAGCAACTGCGCACCGAGAACCGCCCTTGCCAAAAAAAGAAAACAATCTTTAATAAATAGTTTCGGACCACTAAATGAGCGGCATTATAAGACGAAAATATTACTGAACAAATTACGACAAGATCAAATGAAGCAGGGCGTTTCCACACGATGGACCAGTGTATTAGTAAGTATACATAATAAAAAGAATTTCGGTAATTGGCGACTGCTTAACATTTGTTTTGTGTCGTTTACGTGGTGCTAATGTACCAGGAGCTCTGACAGATGATGAATGCCTAATCTTATCTGAACTTGTTATGTGTTTAAAGCCATTTGAGAAAGCAACTAAGGAAGGCTCTGGAGAGCAATATGTTACAATATCTTTAATTATACCTGTAACTCTGGGAATTATTACAGAGTTAACAGCAGTTAGACCGAAACTTACCAGTGACGTTTCAATAAAGATTTATGACAAATTGTATGGTTCAGTAGCTATTGCCATAAACCATTTCTATTGGGGAGAATATTCGTGAACCATCACAGTGACTAAGAAATGAGAAAGACTTGATTAAAAGTTACGTCTTTGATCAGTTGTTATTTGTACGAGTATTCCGCATCTGCTAACCCAACAGTCCAAGAATCTTGCGGGCAAATTGGTCTGTCATTGCAGTGACTTCCGGCCAACGCGTGCATCTATCAATACAAGTTAGAAGATAACGCTGTCTATTACATTTCGGTAAAGGACCAACTATGTCGATGTGAATTACAGCGAAACGTTCACAGGAACTGCAGGGGGATTTTCTCATGATTATTAATAATAAATCTAAGACAATTTATAACGTAGGTTTTGATGTATTTATCTGTGTGTGGTCATACAAATCGGATTTTTATCAAGTTTAGTGTATCTCTACTTCCAGAATGTGAAAGTCCGCATATATGTTAACAGATATTTTGACAAAATTAAGGTGCAACATAACGTCGCCTATGTTCAGTTGATATATCACGATATATTTTGGTTGTTGTGTTAAGAACCAATTTTTAATCAGAGAATTACAACTTCGATCAAAATTGACAGATCATAATAGTCATCCCCACCAACTCTTTATATTTACATATTTACATACTCTTGAATAAGAATTTAGGGTCCACCACATGTTTATAATTTTAAACAACCACCTTTTAGACCTTCAATGGTAAAATCGAAAACTTGGAAACATTATAAAAATGAAGGGAGAAAACACGCGATGTGCAGATTAAGAAGCTTTAGCTAAATTGAATTATACAGATTCTTGGAAACCTTCGTTTTTGACCAAAACTTAAACTGTTTTTCCTCTTCTGCCTTTTATGTGGTCCTCTAGTGTAGTCAATAGAATATTATAAAGCTTACTAGCACTCTTGATAGTGTAACTGCAAGTACTCGTTACTCTAAGAAACTTTTTGCCTCCTATACACTTTAAAAGTTCTCGTTACAAAAAACCAAAAAATGAAATCAGTACCTACGTATCTTAGAAACGAGATCGAGTAACAAAAATCTATTAAAAGAAAACGTTTAATAATCAGAGTAGAATCGAATGGCGCATTCAACACTCGGATAAAAATTGCCTTTAAAATTGATGTACTGTAAGCAAACTTTGAAATAACTTAAGGTATTTCAGCAGCAGGTTCAGAAATTGAAAGCATTTTATTAATTTTTAATTTTGTTAAAATAGAGAAAATTCCATTTAAAAACTTCTTAACTATCAAAGAAGACCCTAAGATATAATCTTGCCATCTTATTAAAAACAATTTAAAAAGGAATTAAAAATTGCATTAAAGCAATCTGAGTTTTAAGTTTTAATCTTAATTTAATAAAATTCCATGATTTAAGAAAAACTAAAAGAATAAGTTAAGTTACTTACTAGATATTACATAACATTATAATAAAGTCAGCGCATTTTGTTTATCTTCTGCATATAAATCCGAGCTTAAATATTACAATGTATTAAATTCGGTGACTTATTTGGCTAGATATTAGTCTCAACAATCTTCTTAAAGAAAAAAAGTAAAAAAAAAATAAAATGTTGAATTAAATCACTTTCACTTTTAAAATTCGTAGTAAAAGACAGTTTTTATAAAAGAAAAATGTTCTTTACCTTTTCTTGTAAGGACTTCAGTTTATCATGTAGTCGAACTACGGTGTCACAGCTTGCATAACATCGATCCCTGTGAGCAGGTTGTTCTGATCCTTCAGAAGAAGGATTTGTCCTTTCGCAGGTTCTGTTATCTTCTCGCAATCTAAAGCCTTCTCTGCAAGCGCATCTGTAAGTTCCCACCTCGTTTATGCACTCGTGTTCACAGTCACCGTTTCTATCTGAACATTCATTTATGTCTGGAAGCAAAAAGAAAATTCGTTCGAATTAAAAACAAATTTCCCTTAAAATTTTATATAAAAAAGCGTATACTTGTTTTTTTATGTCTCGGATTGATGAGCAAGCAAAACGTCAATTATTGGCAAAATTGAAGTAGGTAGAAATTTGTTACGAAATGATTAATTGCATTCAATTTTGTTAGTATTGAGTTTTCACATTATCGAGCAATGTATTTAATAATTCACTGATAATGATGATAAAATCAATAAATTCTAACTAACTACCATAAATATGCGTTTGTAGTATATGTGTAGTTAAATGTTAACTCAATAATAAAATCAGCTCTATTTCCAACTTACCTATACAAACAGGTTTGATGCCTTGCCTTTGATTTTCTGGGCTGAACTTGTAGCCATCAAAGCAAGTGCAGATTACTCGCTGTAAATATAGGGTACAACGTTGTTCGCACAAACTCATCGAACAGGGATCCTGATCTTTATGAACACACCTGAGAATTAAATTTTCCGTTAATTATTTCCGCTTTCAGTAAAACGTTGGGAATAACTCAGATAATTCCCAACAATACCAAGCGTTTGTAATATTCGTATTTTAATCGGATTTTAGCAAGGTACGCGTTTTCAAGTACCTACTTAACGTTCATACTTTATTATTTATGAGTTATGAGTTAATTTTCTGTCTGAAATAAATCCCCTAATGGTATTTCTGGGGTTTTGTTGATTGTTGGTTATGCCTAGTTTCCATGTTTATACATTTGTTTTATGTTTTAGTGCGATTCGGAAATCTCGTTATCTTAGAACTCACAAATTTATTAGTCTCTAGATTGTAATCTTTATGAGGTCATTATTTAACATTTATTTAAAAATCGGTTTTATACTGCAAGTTCAAAATAAAATAGTATGAAATTATGGAACATAATAAGTTTTTGAATGGATTTTTCTTATCTTTTTTTTTTATCGCGTATAATGTACTTTCCCAACACTGTATATAATCTTCCCGTTTGTTAAAAAGATAATTGTAAGTGATTTAGGATTTAATACAGAGAAAGAACAGAATTACATTCTTCATCGGTGAAAATAAAGTAAACATCAAGAATTGAGCCTCTCAATTTTCTATTTATCCATTCTTTTGTAAAAGAAGTTCCTGTTGAGCAAGGACCGTCGATTTTGGCCATTCTGTGTACTGTCGACCCTTCTATTACTATTCCTTTAAAAATCCATTACAAGGCTACACCTGCTCATGCACTAAGATAGAAGCAAATGGTCGACCTCTGTTTAACAATGGACTGTTTTCTACAACCTGTTTCAGGAGATAATTCACTCCAAACCTAATCTAACAGATATCGAGAAAATGCATTATTTGAAGACCCACGTACATGGAGAACCGAGCCAAGTAACCCAACATCTAGCCATCTCTGAAAACAACTACGAAACCTTTAGTAAACTCCTCACAACCAGATACAACAATAAAAGGTTGATCATCGCCCAGTTACTAGACCAAATCCTGGACTTCTCGCCCATCCAACAACAATCATCTGAGTAAATAAAGCGACTGCATGACACCATAACAGAATGTCTTGAGGCAATCAAGAATCTAACCATCACATCTTGGGTTCATTCACAGCACGCATAATCACCAGAAAATGGAATTCAGAAACCAATTGGCTGTATGAGTAATTATTAGAAAACCTCAACGAACTCCAAAACTACGAGGATTTAATAAAATTTCTCTAAAATAGATTCCAATACTTAGAAGCAATGGGAGAATCGAAACAAAAGAATTTAGAATCAACAGTGATCGAAGAAAACAAGTAACACGCAATAGTCAGCACCACAAAGTTAACCTTTGTGAGAAATTCCTCGACCTACCTCCAAACCAGAGGTATCGCATCGCCCAGTACAAAAGCATTTGTATCAAATGTTCAGCCCACGACAGCAAGCAGAGATGCCGCGCCTGGAGAAGCTGCTACAAATGTCGCAAGAGACATCATACCCTTGTCATAGAAATCAAGCAAGTCTACTAAGAGAAAACTCATCCCAACCAGTGAGCAATAACGTCGCACGACGAAAAGGCAGTGGCTACAGCATTAATTCAAGCAAAGAAAGCAGATGACACCTACGAAATTTTGGGGGAACTCATAGACACAGGCTTTCAAGCTTCCCCCCATAACCGAGCAAGTAGCTCAACTACTGGGCCTATCAAGAAGCAAGGTTAAGGCAGAAGTACCGGAACTTAGGAATGAGTAACCCAAAACATCCACCACTCAGCAACTTTATACTGAACACAACACTATTGGTCTTAATAAAACTAACTCACGCATTACCCAGGAAGCCACTAGAGACCAATATAGATAAAATGAACAATCGCATATTAGCTGATCTCATATTTACAAAACTAGGACCAATAGACATAATACTAGGGAGCAAAAGACATCGGCACAATCACGTTACAAGAATAAAATAATGGGCTAAAACACAGAACTTGGTTGAAGTCTGTCAGGAGAGTCTCAAAAAACAACATTCACATCGTCAGTATTGTCATATGTATCAACGAAGATAACCAATTAACAAAGTTTTGGGAACTGCAAAAAGTCTATGAACCACGGGACTTAACAAAGAAAGAAAAGGCACGTGAAGAATTCTACAGCCAAACGACACAAAGAAATCAAGATGGAACATACACAGTACGCCTACCATTCAAGAACACAACAACGACCCTGGGAACCTCAAAACTCAAAGCCATAGCAAGAATGCTCCAACAAAAAAATAAATTTTGGAAGGACAAAGAATTGGATCAACAATAGCATCGGTTCATACCTAGAGCTTGGACATATGAAACTCATCCCGAGAAAAGAAAAAGACCAAGCAGTAATCAAAGAAGACAATCACCAAACTACGAGTGGTATTTGACACATCTTCTAAGACATCCAGTAGAGACAGCTTCAACGATTAGATGTATACAGGACGACATCTACAGCATGAGCTTGCAGACATACTACTGCGCTGGAAAACGCATAAAGTAGCATTCGCAGCCGATATAGAGAAAATGTATTGTCAAATAAAAGTTCATGAAAAGGATCAACAGTTCCAGAGAATAGTATGCAGATTTGATACAACGAAGCTTGGTCTAACAACAGTAACTTGTGATACAACCACAGCACCATACCTCGCCATCAAAATGCTCCAACAATGAGCAGCCGATGAAGCAGAAACCATCCCACAGGCTTCAAAAATTACAAAGAGAGACTTCTACGTGGACGATCTACTGTCAGAAGCCGACAAGCTTCAAGAAACCCCTAGCCTCCAAACTCAAATCATAACAATGCTTTGGAAAGGAGGTTTATCACTGAGAAAATGGTCAAGCAACAATAAAGTAATAGTCGAAAATCTTCCAGAAAAACTACAAGACCAGTTTTCGAAGAAGGGTCGAAAAGTCATTAGGACTTCACTGGACACCGAAAGAAGACATCTTTACCTTCAAACCACACACTAACCATACCACCTTACTGTCCAAAAGATGTATCCTGTCAGAAATATCAAAATTATACAATACTTTGGGCTAATTGGCGCTAGTTATAATACAGGCAAAACAGATCATTAGAAGATTTAGAATGGAACAATCATATACCAATCAAACTATGAGAACAATAGTCCAACTTCCAAAAGCATTTACAACTTGTATTAACAATCAAAATCCCACGATAGATAACAACATGGAAAGAAATGTCAGCTACAGATTGAGTATTGTTATGCCTCAGAAATGGCATAAGGCGCAGCAGTTTGCAGCCGAGTAACTATAGACACCAAAGAAACCCGCGTCAACCTCCTGATCGCCAAATCAAAGGTCGCCTCAGCTAAAACAAAAGCGATGTTACCAGGCAGAGCTTCTATCCAAACTATTAAAATGAACTACATCAGCCTTAGAACTTCAGGCTGATCTCGTCTGCGTGGATGGACATAATAACCCTGGGATGGATCAAAGCCGAGTTGATCGCATTCAGACACTTACAAACCCAGACCAATGGCGACATGTCGAGACGAATGAGAGTCCTGCTGATGCGATCTCCAGAGGAATGGACCCATAAAAGTTAAAAGCACATCCCATGTGGTGGAATGGTTCCGCATGGCTAGCCAACAGCAGTGGCCTATTCAAATGACCATTGCCACAGTTACCGAAGAACTACAACTGCATCACCAGATCACAGTATCGCCACAACACGGCAGCATCATCAAAACATTTTCATCCCTGACACGGATGATGCGTGTCCTCACTTACTGCAGAAGATTTGCCAGTCGCTGCCACGGAATCCAAACACAAGAAGGCGATCTAACAGTGCAAGAAATAACCACAACACTTGACCACATTAACCACGCAATTCAATATGAAAAATTCACCAAAGAAATTTGAACTTTGAAATCCAAGCAAAATCTGCCCCATCAGTACAAGCTAAGTCCATTTTTGGATGATAAGAAAATACTACGAGTCGGGGGGAAGCTGCAACAATCAAGCCTAACGTACGATGAAAAATGTCATCTCAGCACTCTAATAATACAAGATGTTCACAGTACCACACTACATGGAGACATGACTACAGAAGCCTTTCTAGCAGCATACCAAAGATCATTTATAGGCGCCAGCAACGTACTATCCAGACTTCCACAACAATTAAGAACGATGGGAGCACAATGGCACTTCATTCCCCAAAACGCTCCAAACTTTTATCATCATTTAAGGAGGAATATGATAATCCAGTGTGAAATCCATAAAACACCATTTAAAAAGAATAATGGGAACAACAACACTTATCTTCGAAAAATAAACAACGTTACTTTGCCAGATTGAAGCATATCTCAATTTTTGTCAACTGTGTTCACTATCAGACGAAGTCAACGACACAGCAGTCCTGACGCCACGCCATTTTCTAACCGGAAGAGCACTAATATCACCATCGCAATCAACAGAATCTGAAATTTTCACCATCGGACTAGCCATATGGAGAATCATTCAAAAAATGAAGATGGACTTTTAGAAATCTTTGCCAACAGAATATTTAGGCAGACTCCAACAACGCTATAAGTGAAAGAAGCCAATCGAAAACGTTAACGTTGGACTACTAGTTCCACTGAAGGTGACATCATCAACCCAGCAAACTAGCCTCTAGCTAGAATATCCGCAGTACACCCAACTAGCGATGGAACAGTCCAAGTCGCGGTTCAGTTCAGCAGCCTGGGGTGAAATATGGAATCAAGGCAAACTCCACCCACACCTGCACCACCAACAGCATCCGGGAAATGGGACCCAGTAGTCCTAATCATTTTTCTCCTTAATGGATGTACGACGGTTATGGCAACATATATTACACTCAAATATTCACCATCAGGGCTGTACGTAGAAAATATGGGAACAGTGCAGATCGACAGAGGAATATTTCAAATTCGTTTATTATTCGGCAAAATAAAAGTGGGAAAAGATGCATCTGCAGTAACCGGAGTACTGAAACAAATGAAAAACCTCTGTCATGAAGACAAAGAATTAACAAAATAAAGGCAATACGAATTTTGGATGCAACAACTGAAGGAACAAGAAAAACAATTTACATGGTTAACCGAAGGCATGGAAGAAGTCATTAACGACAGACAGAAAAGAGGCCTTCTAGGAATCCTCGAAATCAATAATGAAGTGTATCACAACATTGATGAACTAAACAAAAACCAGCAAGAACTCATCAAAGCATCAAACCATCACAAAAGAGTGTGTCCAGTACATAAAAATGGTTCAAAGCTTAGTACCGTGAACGCGAAACGTCCTGACAGAATAAGAGCAGCCACGAAACAATATAATGTCGGCAGCTCTTTTGAAAGAATAGCTGTAGATACTATTGGCCCCTTTCCATAAACTGAAGAAGGAAACAGATAAATTCTGGTGGTAATGGATTATTTTACTAAATGATTGCCAAAGTCTTAATAAAAACTTTTGTTGTTTGTTGATTAACGCACGAATCTAGAATCAAGTGTCTTTCGAAAAATATGCAAGTTCTTGGGCATTAAGAAGACCAGAAAGACTCTACTACATCCACAATCAGAAGGAATAAACAGGACATTAGGTAAACAATAATCAGAGAGATTGGGCTAACATTGACCTCTTTTTAATGGCCTACCAAGCATCTGTTAACAAAACGACAAACTTCACGATTACATGACAAAAGAATTAAGGCTTTCGTATGACCTGGTTTATTGAGGTCTACCTGGTGATAGATTGTCGAAGAAAGCCTACGACAGAATATGGGCTCGATTAATGACCGAATGAAAGGCCTCTACAATGTAAAAGTAGAAGGAGGGGGATTTAATGAGGGTAACTTGGTATGGCTTTATAACCCTGAGAGACGTAAATGGTTCTCTCCAAAACTGTAGTGCGATTGAAAAGGTTCATACAAAATCGTCAAGCGAATAAATAAACGACGTAACCTATAGCAAAAAAAAAGACTGATAGGGTACAATCCAAAGTTATCTAGATCAATCGATTGGCACCGTACAAAAGAAATCATGACGAAAATGAAGAAGACGACAAGCCTCCAAGATTACAAGCTGCAAGATCAACAGTTTTGAGAGTTTATGTAAAAGGCAAGTAACGGAAAGAAGTTTCCTAGAAAAAGTACAACGTTTGGTTACAAGGTTGGTTCACTGCGTGTTTAATGATCTAAGAATGTCCCGGGAAATAACAGATCAATTCCTAAGACTAAATGAACTTCAAAGCGAAGGTCCAGATATGGCAAGGTTCTCAGGTTGCAAGATCATTGTTCTATCATTAATTATACTAAGCTATTCAAGCTTTTTGTGAAAAATATTTTTGTCAGAAACCAGACTTGATGTTGGTTAGAGAATGTCCAAAGAATTTGCAAAACTTGAGTTCATCACTTTGAACTTTAAGTCAGAGTTGTCTCATTTTTGTAAATCCTAAATTCAGACATCATCAGGAAAAATAATCATCATAGTACCACTTAAATAAGTTTCTAAGGAACCGAATTTACTGATAAAGGTACTGCAACTACAACAACGGACAAATCCATTGTGACAAAAATCGCACATTCCCAAAAAGAATTTTTGCTCATAATTCTTTTTTAACAGACCCTATTAGCCTACTCCTGGACATAGGCCTTCCCTTGATGTTTCCACTCTTTTTTATCTTGAGCGATCTGATGCCAATTTCTTTCCAGCTTTTCTTTAATATCATCCACCCATCTCTTCTGTTCTCGGCCAGCTTTTCTTTTATGTTGTCTGGGTCTCCATTAAACTAGGTGTTTAGTCCACCTTGAATCATCCTGCCTGGCTACGTGATTTGCTCAGTTCCACTCTTGGCTTGCAATTCGCTCGATAATGTTATCCACTTTGGTTCTGCGTCTTATTTCTTCATTATGTATGTGGTCTCTTAGGCTTATTTCGAGCGTAAGCCTTTCTATTGCCCTTTGCGTGGTGCAGAGTCTGTTGGCAGCATTAACAGTCTTGGTCATTGTTTCCAGGCCATATGTCATAACTGGAAGAATGCAGGTATTAAACACTTTAGTTTTAACATTTATTGCTATTTGATGGTTTGTTAGGACTGTTTTTAGGCGTTCGACAGCGGTCCAAGTCATTCTAATTCTTCTTGTCACCTCTGCTTATTGGTTTTCTTTTCCAAGTTTAGTCAGATGCCCTAAATCTTTTCTGCTGACATTACTTTAGTTTTCTCGATGTTCATAGATAATCCAATTTTTTCCGAAACCTTTTTGGGATTAGTAATCAGTTTCTGCAATTCCCACAAATCGCTGCTTAACAGCTCTATAATGTCCGCAGTGCGGAGGTGGTTCAGGAATCGATCGTCAATGTAGATACCTTTTTGTTCCCAGGACAGATTTTTAAAAACATCTTCCATTGCGAGGGTAAACAATTTTGGTGAAATCGTGTCTTTTTGCCTTACTCCGCTTTTAATGTGTATCTTGTCTGTGATCATGTCCTCTTCTAGTTTTATTTGGAATGTTGATTTTTCGTGTATATATTTGAGCAAGTTCCTATATTTGGAGTCTATTCTTGCATTATCCATTGCTTTATATGTTGCCCATAGTTAAACTGAGTCAAAAGTTTTATTGAAGTCGATAAACGCCAGATGTAGCGGCACATTGTAGTCGTTGCATTTTTTGATTAGTATCCTTATATTTTGTATCTGTCCGATAGTACTATATTCTCTACGTAACCCTGCTTGCTCTGGAGGTTGGTAGTTATCAAATTTGTTTATGAATCTATTTGTAATTATTTTTGTGAACAATTTGTATGGATGGGGGAGTAGGCTTATTGTTCGATAGTTTTCGATCTTTAATCTGTCTCTTTTTAAATAAAGTGGGATAACTTTCGCATTTTGCCAGTTTTTGAGTATCTTGACTGATTTGAGACAATTGTCTCGGAGAACTTTGATTGACTCAAGTGTTGCATTATCTTCTAACTCAATCATTTCTTTAGTGATTCAATCTTCTCCAGGAGCTTGGTCATTTTTCATTTGAGAGAGATCGTGTTTTATTTCCTCAGCTGTGATTTTGGGTATTTCGTCCTATCCCAATTTAGACCATTGTCTAATTTTATGGTTGCTGGTTGAGGGCTTATTAATGAATACAGGTTTATATAGAAGTTTTCAGTGATGTTTGCTATTTGGTTTTTTTGTGTATTCTAATTGTTTCTGTATTGAAACTTCTAATGTCTTCTCTAACCTTTCTCCTTATTGTTTTATTCGGTTCCCTATGTTCTACAGAATTCTTGTTCATATTTCTTCTTTTTAACATCAAATCTTTAGTGTCTTGCTTTGCATTTACTTTTAATTATGCATATCTTTTTTGTTACAGTTTTGATGTCCGTTCTTATTTTATTCTCTATGTCATTTATTTCCATTGTATTGAGTTTGTTAACTGGATTTAGTTTTTTGCCTAGTTCAAGTTGGTACTTATCTTTATGTTTTTTTGGTTCCTTTGTTGTTAGAAATCTCTGTGGGTGTAGTAGTTTATTTTTCTCTCTTTTGGTGTTTACTACTATTTTTGCTCTCACTGGTCGATGATCGCTTTCCATGTCTAGTCTGTTCAAGACTTACATCAGATATTTATGTATTTTCTGTTTGATATAATGTAGTCTATTTTGTTCTTTGTAGTACCGTCTGGATTTTTCCGCATCCATCGACGACTTAGCGCTTTTTAAAAAAGGTATTCATAAATTCTCGTTTTGAAGATAGGTTATAAGGTTTTACCTTTTTATTTGCTACTTCAAGGTCGTACTTCCCTTTACTCTGAATGTTATCCGGGTTGGTAATTCTTACTTTGGCGTTAAAGTCGCTCATAACGATCTTCTCTAAATTTGCCAACCTGATGTCTTCATATATGTAGATGTTTTATTTCTATGCCTTCTGAGCTACTGGTTGGAGCATATATTTGAATTATTTGTAGACAGTATTTTTCTGATACATTTGTGACCACGTATATGAACTTTGCTTGAGTTTTCATTTAATTTTTTTGTTTATTAAAATTGCTGTTCCTCCTAGATGGGACTCTGTTTGTTGTTTTGATATAGCATATGACCACTTTTTAGGATGGTACATCTCTCCTCCGTTCCTCTTGTTTCGCTGAGGCCCAAAATATCCCATTTGATATTCGATAGTTCTTCTTCTAATTCTTCTATGATGTTGTAATGTTCTGATGAGATGAAGGCTGGTTGGATGACTGGATTGAATGTTATATGATAATGACGGATTTCTGCCACTCCCATAATCCTCGAGGCAAACCTTCTTAGAGGTGTGGGATTTGGATTCGTATCTCCTACCCAGCTGGGGTAATGTTCCGGTTCTTTTAAAATTAGCCTATGATTAGAACGATGTTTTATTAGTCATTTCACCTGTAATCGTTGCACAACAGTAAATTTGGACTCCAGTCGCAAGTTTTACAAGAATTTTGAAGAAACCCGAATAATATTTCAAAAAGAAAAGTTTCAATATATCACTGTCGTTATTCTACTTGATGTTGATAGTTAAACTTGAGTTTCTTACTGTTGATGTACAAGTTTAATATTCTAAAAGAGGATATCAAAAGCAGTGGCATTCACGAAATTAGTAATTTTGATTGTAATAATAGAATGTAAACAATTAAATGGTATATTTACATTCCAGTAGGTTATTTGTTTAGAATTCTGGTTGAAATCTGCCCTTTAAAAACTCACATCATCCTGTAATCTAATGAAAAATTGTAGATGGGATTTTAAAAATATTTTTATATGAAATGTCAGCAAGAGTGCTCGTCACAGACTTTTATGAATTTAAATTAACGAGGATAATTCTATTTACGAAAAGGAAATGGGATCATTGGAATGATAAACAATGAATTCTGATGAAATTTTCCTTTTAAACGTAGCACAATTTTGTACTAATGAAATGGCATAGGTATTACGGATGATAAACTCCTACCTACGTCTTTGTTTTGCTAAAGCGTGGTTATTTTAAGATCTATCTAACAATTTTAATTTTTCAATATTTAAGGAAAAAGGACGTGGCGTTTTCCATTTATTTACGTGTTCGGGAAAACTTTCATAATCTTTTTTATATTACTTTTTAAGAAAGTTCTATTGATTTTATTGAAAACAGGTAATAGGTATCTAGAATAATTTTCTTAAAGCCTCGTCTTCGCTGAGATGTCACGAATATTCAAAGTTCAAATTTATTAAAGAAAGTTTTGACACTCCCGACAAAAATTGCACGAATTCCTATGTGATAAAACAAAACAGACAAAATTAAATTTTAAAAAGTTTTTTAATGGAAAATATTAATTAGTTCTTTTTCATTATTTCATTTTGTGCTTGAAACACATACCTACCTGTTTCTAAATATTTGTATATTTAAAGATTACTGTAGACTTTATTTTTTATTCTTTTTTTTCAGAGAATAAAAAAGAAACTTAATTAACTGAATAATGTTATTCGCACAGATAAAATATTTAAAATCAAAATTGGCAAAGATATGTGTACTGAAAAAACTATTCAATCACTTTAATGATTTACATAATTATGTTGTTTTTGAAATTGGAGAAAAGTAAGAACGTAAAAACGTCGACATTAAAATACCAGTTACACTAGAACAGAATTTCTGTTCATAAAACAAATTTAGCTGCCTTTAATTTATTTCTACCACCGGCAGTGAAATGAGTACCCGTTTAATACTCGTACGAGTATAACTAGGACATATAAGCTGGTAAAATCTTATTCGAGACAATCATTTTGACGAGTTGTTGCGGAGCAATGCAAAGAGAATTGCAGCACTGCAATAATAGATTGTTTACACTTCTTTTAACTTGCAGAAATTACACTTGAGAAACCTACAAAGACATGAAATCTAACATATGGCAAAGCTGCATTTCTTTTACAGCTAGCTGGATACTTCCCAAGGGGTTTTGTTAGATCTCGACGACAAGCATGGTGAAAGACTATCAAGCTAACACGAGAAAGAACAACAAGGGGTTGGCAACTTAAAAGAAAAAGTTCCGTGTCAAACGCGTTTAACTACAGCATTAATGTGCATTGTTTTTTTAAATTTAAATAAATATATTTTTTTTAATTTGATGACAATTAGTAAATTAAGAAGATTTAAGGATAATTAAAAATTCAGTGACCAATTTGTTAATTTAAAAGTAAAAGATCTGAATTCGCAGCAGCAGCTGTAATCTTCGGTGTAACCATTTTTAGTTTCTTAATTGTCGAAGAACGGAAAAGGGAAAAGTTTTTCTATCATAAAAATAGACAACGTTTCATTTTATGTATGAAACTGAGAGGGTTGAATTTCTGAAGACAGCACTTGAGACACGCATCTGGTGAGTGATTATGATTGAACGAGAATGATAACAACCCTGAAAGCTTGATTGAGAGAAAAGCACTGTATAACAAAATTTCGAGAAACATCCATGATAGACAGTCAAATTAGGGGTTTTCCCAAAAAAGTTTACAAAAGTTTTGACACTTTGCAAGATATTTTGAGGGGGATGTCCCCTGTGTGTTTCACCCTTTTCTGGTCAATCTGTCGATTTTCTTAGGTTTTCTTTGTGTTTTGTAAATATCTCGGAACATATGGATCTTAGCAAAAAATTCGCTCTGTACAAAATTAAACTAGACAGAATTTCCTACAAAATCGATTCTGCTCATTTTTTTCTAAAGATAAGCGTCTTAGAAATAACTGAGTTTGAAATTTGAGATGTTTTAGGAATTGGTGCAAGAGACTGTCTTCGTACAGTCGTTATCCTTTAAATGTGATTTGCCAGTCGTGGCCATGCCATGGAACCTTATTTTTAATAATATTGTATTATTTGAGCATTCAAAATTTTGAATATGGTTCGAATTTTAGAGGGGGGGCTACTTTTGGGTACTTTAAAAATGGTTCTGTTTTTTAGTTTATATCGTTGTTCTGGAAAGGTATGGAAAGCATGTGAAGTGTTACAAGGTAAAACAGTATTAAACTAGATGATTTTCTCAACGAAACAAGATAGTAACTTTCTAACTTGTTGTGTCTGAAAAAAGCAAACAAAAAATACAAAGATATTTTGCCAAACTTGAAACCATTTAATGATGAATATCAATATATTTAGTGAACACTGAAGTTTCTACAGAATCATTCCATAATTCTTCTAGAAAAACAGAAGGTTTTACATTGTTTCTTCTTCTTCCTCCAAGATGATTTCCTCAACAGTAGAGTCCAGGTCATTCAAGCAGTCACCGTGCCAGTTGTAGCACACGGTAGAACAATTCATGCCAATTTTCTCACATTTATACTTACTCCCACAACAACTCCTGGCGCATCTGCAGAAGATAAAGTTGAGAACACCTTCAGGAAGAACAGGATCTTTGGTTGTAGTGGCCACTAGGTTTCCATTAGATCTTCGCTTCCAATCCCAATGTTCAGCAGGAAGCTCATTTCCTATCAAAAGCTGTACTTAGTGGTAAACTCGATATGAGTGCTACATAGCTGCCACTTCTGTGGGAGGTAGAGAAGGTAAATCTGATTTGATGTTCGAGTATCTCTTCCCCGCTTTGGCTACCTTTTGGTCCGTTGATTGAGGGTTGTTGAATACATTAACTATGAAGAAGCGTAGCAACAAAAGTTTGCAACCAGCTGTCTTCCCTTTTTTGAGGGAAGCTGACGTTGTGTCACACCCTGTAAAAGCATGCGCACAAAGTATGCCATGTTGTAAGCCCTTCTGTTGTTGTGTCAAAGAAAATACCTAAGTTGGTACCTTACCTCTACCAGGCTTGTAAAAGAAAATGTTTCGTTCGGCAGGTGCCAAAGCTGCGAAGAGTACGAGGAGATCTATATCATTACAAACTATAACTACATCTTCATATACACTAGATTTTTCAATGGCTTTCCCAACAATCAAAGTGTCAGCATCACTGGCACTCTGAACACCCTCAATACCTCTGTCCTGTTGAAGTACTGTGAGAATAGTGTTAAGGTCAAAATTAATGTCAATTGACATTGTCCTTCTAATTTTTCGATTTTGCTCAGCAACTTTAGTGGCGTCGACTTTGCTGGAGTAACCATCGAACACCACTGAGCAATGGACGGAACAGTGGTGCTTTGTGATATATTTAATGAAGACACAGTTGAATCCATAGACCACACTACTTTATGTAAAAAGAATTCTTCATTCACAACAATGGCATAGTTTTGCAAATCAAAGTCATCATGTAAGCCTTCGAACAGTGGGTAAGCAGCAGCCTTTCTTGTTTTACGCATGCCGCATCGTCAAACAGAAAACGAGGCATCGGTGTTAATTCGTACTCCAGATAGTTCTGCAGATCTTCATTGCTCTGTTGGTTGATGCAAATTTTTTGGAACAGTACTTGAGATTCTACTAGAATGATTTGGTTGTCAATCCTAATTGAACTACTCACGCTTGAAAGGGAAAGTGCTCTGTCGTTTCACAATAGTTTTGTATTTGTAAAGCATTGAAGCAAGTTACAGTCTCATCTCCAATCACCGCAGTTTGTATTGACATAATATCATATATTTCAGAAAAAGGTGGATGATTAACAACCCAGCTGAAAGTTTAGTAATGTCTGCTGCATCTCTCGAAAGTCACTATGTTGTTCACCAGTAGGTAAATAAATGTCACAAAATTCTTCAAGTGATGTCACAATATCTCAGGTGGCAGTGACACCTTGAACCCATTTGCTTATAACACTATCTGTTATACCACGTATTCGAGTAACACCACCAGCAGCTCTCATCGCACGCATTGGAGTCTGCTCTATTGTCATATCAGACCAGACTCCAGTCCAAAATTTATCACTGCTTCGCACAGTGAAGTAGCTATTTTGACAAACTTATCAAATGCTCCTTTTGTCATAGTGCTATCTAAGTTCACCATGTTTAGGAAGTAAAGTTGGCATGCTTTTGCCAATGGGAAATGACCACAGACATGGAAAATGGAGTCATTTGCTGTACACATTTGATGTGAGCAGTCCAATCACCAAAACGTTCTGCACTGATGAATTCTTTCATCAGAGTCACCATTTTGAAGTACTGTACCCATAAAGCAGTAGTTGGACCATTTTGTTCAATCTCCAGCAACTTCTCCTTTAATTTGTTTACAAGGCACTTGATGTGTGGGTTATCATTTATCTTATCAAAGGAAGGTGGCTCATCCAGGAACTTCTTTGTCAAATCATCTACAGCTTGCCGTTCTTGGACACTCAGATCAATTTCTTCAATCACGACTCTGAATAAAGCATAACTGCTCGAGAATAAGAATTACCTAGCAGTATTTTATCTACGGATACTGGAGCATAGATTGTGCTCAGCAGTTCCTTCAGCCCGCTTCCTCCCATGAGGTTTCCAATGCATTTTAGAAAGCTCATTAGGAGGTGAAGCCCACCGAGCCTCACTACAATATTTGACAGCTGTCCCTAGGAGATACGGTGACAATCTCTTTGTACTTCATGTTGATCGAAAGTGACTATAACTAAACTTTGTTTCATTTTTTCAAAATATTCAGTTGCAGGCTTTATATCTGTGCATATAGTGTGCAGATCAAAAGGTGGTGAGAAAGAGGAATGACCTTGCTCTTCTCGCTGTACAGTTCCTTTGTCATGTTGTGCATAAAACCCTTCCATCCTGGTACATCACATATTCCAAGCCATTGAGCAGTCATCCACAAGGTGTCACAGGTACTTGAAGAAAGAATGGGTTTGCTTTTTGATTTGCAATGATGCTCCATAGGCTAATTTTGGTTGAACAATAAAAAAGATTTTCTCACTGCTTACTTAACAAACTAATATGGGCCAGTTTGACTTTTCAAGGAAACGATGGAATTCGTCCTATAAAATAAATCTAAACTTATTACGTTGTTATCGACAGTAAATGCTAAATGCAAAAGCGTAATCGACGAAAGATGTTATAGTTAAATGCAAGTTCGTTGGCTGTTCAGAACAAGCAACTCTTTGTGCCCAGATTAATAACCAAAGAGTTACCTCCACAGTTCATTATAACTTTCTTCAGCTTTACAGCGTAGGAAAAAACGATAATTAAATATCAATACAATTAATTTCACGTATGGCTTATGAACGATATTTGGTAGATAAATACTCGAAAGTTCCATTGGGTTTATTATTGTTGCGTGATTCGGCAGGTGACGATAACATAACCCGTGACTCGAATTCATAATAAGATCAGAGGGGAACGATAGTTATCTTAATTAACGTATGAAATTGTTTGGAATTCGTTGTGGTAAAATCCAAAAGAAGAAGCTTCACTAGAAAATTTACACATCGAAGTGGGTTCTTACGGTAAGCACTGAAGAGTTCATGACAAGCTGCGATAGATAGAAGATCTTCTACTTTAAGTAACGATACGAAAGGCGAGAATAAAAAGAACCTGCTCAATAGCTGCAGAAACTTTAACAAAAATAACAAGTTGGGAAGTATTTATAAGATGAGATCCCACTACAAAGTCGTACAAGCGCGAAGGATTTAGATTGGCAAGCGAAATATTCAGACGTCCCTAAACGGCCAACGGACAGTATTGTTGAGCAAGCAATAACAGAATGCTTTATTCAACTGGGAAGTAGTGGATGGTCTGCGTCTTAACAGGTTAAGATCAATTTACCAATTAGAAATATTTTTTAAGGAAATATCAAACTATAAAAATGAATTTACAAAGGCACATGCATTGTTCTGTCTAGATGGTCTGACACTTGTTGAAATTTATTGTCCGTTCACCTAGAAATTAAAAAGAAACTTTCTTAAAAGCTGATTCGTAACTTCGGTAAGAATTTTAATTAATTTTATTTCTTATCAGCATTCTCGTCATTCTTAGAGATTTTTTAAAGTTTTTATATAAAAATGGTTGACCCATATTTCCAGTTCTCTCGTAAACTCTTAAGCTCCCTAAAAGAAGACTTTAAATAAAACTTTTAAGGGAGATTTGCTGTATTAAATTCCGTCAATAAATACAATTTAATAGCCAATTCTTTAAAACTAATTTTAAGAAGATGAAGCAAAAGTTTTCCAGAAGAATAAGAGTCTTAAGGTCGCCAGTAAACAACAAGAAAGAAGAGAAAGGGTGATGTTGCGGCCACTCAAGGGCAGTTATCTAGTTTTGTGCAAGGGCTCGGTTGTCGCAGCATCCCTCTGCCAGGGGTCAGCATTGGTCTGTATGCGGATGAACCCACGCCAAGCACCCCCAAGCACAACCAAGCATAACGATCATAAATAAATACGTAACTTTAAAATAACGTGTGAGTTTTTGCTTAAAATAAAAGCATTAAGTGATTCACATACCCAACAGGTGATATTGAAAGTGGTGAGCTTTAGAAAAGAGTTTCGTAAAGAAACGCAAAGAAATAGAAAACGGGAAAAAAATGTAAGAAAAATCAAGAAAAAAAAGAGAAAATGATAAAAAACAGCAATTCTGGGATAAGATGCAAGAACTTGAATGGAAACTAGAAAGTACAGAAAGACAATAAAAAAGAAGGATGTGTAATGACCAGAAGAAAGAAACAACAAACAAAAATAATGGAACATTCAAACATTATTAAAGTCTGGAAAAATTATGGAAGTAGTGGAACAAATAGGAAAATGTAATATAGAGGTTATAGTTTTACAAGAAGTAAGGTAGAGCAAGGAAAGGGAAATAAAAAGGGAAATAAAAAGGATACGCACCAAACTGGATTGAAGAGCTCTTGCGCCTAAAAGAAAAAAAAGATCAAGCAAAAAACTTAGCTGAGAGGACTGGGAGCAGGGATGATAGGCAAAGTCTTAAGCAGGAAAGCGCACTAATCAGAAAAAGAATAATTCGCTCTAAACAGGACTCAGACAGATTTTTCCTAAGCGGACTTGATTTCCGAAAAGAAGGGCTAAAAGCTCACCGTTTTCCCTGTTGAATAATGTCAATGGTCCCGGAAAGAAAAATCCTTTTACCAACGGTGCAAGACTGCTCACATCTGATACCAAAATAGTAAAGTTCTTCTGTAATCACTACGCAAAAATAAGCAAAGTGAATGGTTCTCCAAAAACAAAAATGGGAAAAAGCCCGGGTCCAGATAAAATACACTCTGAGTTTCTGAAGCATCTTGGACTAAGGGCTTGGATTTCCGTTTTGGCTTTCATAAACCTTATTTAGAGGTCGCACTATCCATGTGAATGGTATAAGGTAGAAGTTGTCCCTATTCCCAAGAAGGGCAAGGAACCAAACACGTCCGCAAGCTTTCGGTCGGTATCACTAACGAGCACATTCTCCAAAGTATATGAAATAATGTTGCCGCGCAAGCTACAAGTAATAATTGAGAGAAACAAGCTAGATAATATCAAATAGGCAGGTAGGCTTTAGAAGACATAGAGGGACAATAGAGCAAGTTGCCAGGCTAACTCAGAAGATAAAGGACGGTTTTTACCGCAAGCAGAGCACATCGATCTTAGGACTGTCTTTGACCGGGCATGGAGGAAGAAACTACTTAGTAAACTACAACCCCTCGGCCTTAAAAGAAATATATACAGGGGTATCTTTTCCTTTCCATCACAGAGGTATATACGTGTATAGTATGGCGAGGCCCTCTCTCAGTACAGGCAGACCAGGCAAGAACTGCCTCAAGGATCTGTCATCAGCCCTGCTCTCTTTAATCTAATTTCTGCAGTTTAGAGTATCCTTGGTACCCAAGCACTGCTTTATGCAGATGACTTAGTCATTTAGGCAGCCAACAGTAAGAATCCCAGAAAAATTAGAATTTCAGCTGTTTATTGTCCATACTGTCCACGAAGCAACAAGAAGGACTATCGTTACTCTGCAGTCCAATCCTCTAAGTGAAACGAAAGCCGCTAATTATTTAGATGTTCAGCTTGACGAATTCAATACGCAAGGAACAGTGCCGTAGTCAAAGAGCAAATTGGCAGAAAAAGATGCAGATTTACCGTCGACACTGGAGTCAATATTTCAGTCATTAGATCAGACCTCGTAATGGATCTAAAGTTAGAAAAAGTTTCCAATTTCCCCATCCAAACCGTAATGAGAGCAGATATAGCAATGTACACAAAGTCAAAGTAAAGATAATGCTAGAGCAAGCGCTGATTGAATCCCAGGTCAGACGCTTTTACATCTCTATCGCGTTAATAGGGGTAGAGCTGGGACCCCCAGTTATCAATCTCAAGGTTTGGTTCTGAGTTCTATCTAGCTTCTCTAGAGTTGTCTTAGGGGCTGTGACAATCAGTTCGTTCCCATACTCCATTGCGGATCTTACATACACCGTGTATGTCTGATGTGAGCCCCTCTCTGCGGCTCGAGCTTCTTAGTAGCATTGGAGCCTCTTAAAGTAGGGTATCTAGCTTTAATCTGACTTTCTTTTCCATAACGGAATCATCCGTTATTGCAGCTTTGCCTGTTTCTTCATCTTTCACTTGTCCGACTTTCATTGTAGGACGCACCTTGGCCACTTTGTGATTTCCTAGGTCATTAACCAATGCTTGTATGGCCGTAGCGTGGAACATGTCGTTGGGTGCTTGGCCTTAGGCCTGACGGGCTATGTGTGCAGCGTATACGAGTCATCATTTGAGAGCGATAAACAAGAATTAAATGTTCACTGCCAAATTTGGCTTATAAAGCCTTTACTACTACATTATAGTTATTAGCAACATCGGCGTTATGTAGTACTCGCAGCTCTTCTCTTTGCAATTTCATCGTTAGGCTTGTAAGCTTTTTATGTGCGCTCCTCTGATTGTTAGCAGGTGCCGTCTCAAATTATTTTTCGTACAGCGACCATGACGTCCCTGTGCCGTCAAATTGCATAGCTAGTATTAGTCTTTCACATATCTTTCTACTTGGGTAATTCTGTTTTTGGTTCTTATTTACTCTTATTTTTCTATATTCATGTCCACTCTTCCTTCGACTTCTTTTATTTCATGTGTTCGAGTAACCGTTTATTAATTGCTCTAGCTATGTCTTCTGTATGTTCATCAATCTTCTACTTTGCTCGTTCATTCTTCTACTTAATTCTTTATAAATATTTCGATGTTGATTTAGTAGCGACTGGTACTGGCGCGTTTCTTGTTTAAAAAGTCGACGCGTAGTTAAATCTTTTTCTAAATGTGATTGGAATTTTCTAGTATTTATCTTCGTAATAATAGTTTAATCAAATTATGTTGCTCCAGAAAAACGTAAAGCTCAATAAAAAAGATAATAAAACCGAACTTGCAAAACATCAAGCCAGGCTTGTTAATGCCGTTGCGGTATCTTAGAAAAATCTAACTCGCGTATAAATAACAAAATTTACTGATATAATGTGAGAGTAAATTGTGTTTCCTCTTCTTCTCTTTGATTTTTATGCTCTTAGAGCATCAGGTATGCTATTTATTCCTTTTGTATTAACTTTTTATATTTTTTACAGATCTTTCTGTGAAACTACTAAGTGTATTACCTCATCCCTAAGTCGAGAGTTCTACACATCTCGGATATAGCACGTTTTCCACTGCGCATTGCACCAATTAAACAAAATTGTTTTATATTTTCTTAACTTGGGTTAATTAAAGCATTAAGGAAGGTACATCTTCATAATTTTACTAGACAAAATCAACAGACAGTATTTCAACTTTTTAATTATTGCAAAAAACGCTAGAAGATGATTTAATTCTGCTTTCAAAGTTCGGCTAAAAATTGTGTCAAGAAAACTAGAAATATTTCGTTTCTCTTTTAATTTTAAGTCAATTAGTTATGATCCATTATATTAATGGTATCGTAAAACACACAACGTATCTTGCTGATACATATTATGTAATAACACATGCAGTTGCTATTTCTAATATAAAATACGTGTAATTAAATACCTTCCAGCTATGAATGTGTAGTCGTTACAGCAATGTTTCCTCGTACAATCCATCCATTGTCCTTTTATGTTACATTTATACCGAGTGGTGATGACGTTACTGGAAGGACACTCCAAAGTTTCGGGCCTAAAAAAAGATCCTAAATGCTTTATTACCCTATGGAGTCGTAATTTTACTGACACAGTGCAAACAAAGTTGATTGTGTACACTACCTCAGTCAACTTATGTCCCTATAAACTACTGTGGAACTTTAAACAACTTGACAGCACTTTATTACACTTGGGCTTTTAAGTTACAAAAGTTTTTGTCGGAAGACCGTAACATATCTTTAAAAGGAAAAAAGTGTAATTAGAAATTTAGTAGCTCCACAAAGGATTTTTTTAAACACAAAACCTTTTTTT
>VTPC01006330.1:0-49943 GCA_011009095.1 Ignelater luminosus | reverse complement strand
TAATTTCCACTATACCGCGCTCTTATCATACCATTACACCAAATTAAATTAAATTAATTAAATTGTTTTTTAAGTAAATTCAAAAATAAAAATCTAGTGACGTCCGTTTAGGCGACCAGCAAAAAACACCACCGAAGTTGCCACGAGTGGTCACCAACATTGCGAGAACGCAAGTCCAAGTCCTCATCAATACTGGTGCCAGCTACAGTTTAGTCCAGAACTACCTATCAAGACGTCAACCGTTTTACGTCAGCTCCTCACTGCCTTCACGGATTCACATATCCTGGACTCCAGATCGTCGGCAGTTAACAACTCTAGTCCCAGGTGGGTCCGTTCTAGAGTTTTCAAGAATTTGACGTGAACAGCAAGCTTCGGGAAACTACTATCTTGGGCAATAAGATTCGTGAAAGTCAAACCATCGTCATCAATACCACTAGTATTGGTACATCAGGAAGAACATTCATTCATTATAAAGTGGACCCTGAAAATTATTCCAGAGAGGTCTTGTGTTCTTTAACGCTTGTATAGGTCTATCACGAGTTCCCCGACTCCCACCAATCCGAACTCCTTCAGGTGCTCTTCGACTTTGTAGATGTCCTCATGAAGGATCCAAGGCCGTCCACCACGCAGATCACAAAACATCGAATTTGACTTTGAGAAGACGTCCCATTCCGACAACGCCCATATCAATACTCCGAAGAGATAGAAAGAACCATCAACAAGCAAGTGGAGCAGATGTCGACAGATGGTGTTGTCAAGCTGTCTACCTTCTACAGAAGAATGGAATCCCTAAATTCTGTTAGAATTTTTGCCATCTGAACAAACAGGCCTGCGGCAAGGTTTACAATTATCCAAAAAAACGCTTTCAGATTTAGACCAAGCAGTTTTCCTCAATCGATCTCAAGGAATTCCTGTGGAGGAATTCACTAGCACATACTAAACCGTCTTTTCGACTCCTGATGGTGCACTCTACCAATTCATGCCTTTTGGCCTGAAAGAAGCGCCAGCCACAATCCAGCAAATGAGGTCGTAATATTTGAAGAACTACCAGGAGCACCTGCAGCGTGTTCGAAAGACGTCAAGTGCATGATCTACAATGCAACCCGAAAAAGTGTAATCTTGTCACCACCGAAATCTGATATCTTTGCTATAATGTCAACGCTACTGGAAATCAGACGGCACGCTTCCTAGAAACAAGAACGAGCTGCGGTCATTCCTTGGAGTCTACGGATGGCTCCGTGACTGCATTTCGGAGTTTGCTGGGCTAGCGGCTTCCCTGACAGACCTCTTAGCAGTTAGCTACCGTTTCACGATTCCGATTTTCAGCTGCTGTTCATTTTGTAAACAGATGCAAGTGGCATTGGTATGGCAGTGGTCCTTAACCAGGAGAATGGTCATCGCATGTGGTAGTGCACGACTTCATTCTTACAAACGATGCTACTACGGCAACAAGCAATAATGTTTGATTATCGTGTGGAAAACGAGGAAGAACCAGTCAGATCTGGAAGTCAAGTCATTAATTTGGGTGCAACAACTGAAAGACCGTGGCGTTGATTTACTCCGACGGTCTTTGGGACTCCAAAATTTTGTAATGATGTCGAGCATTGCTCTGGAAAGCAGAATCAATTCCCAAACAGAAGAAAGAACAGCTCACAATATCGACGACACGGAGGAATTCCTACCCTCCAAGGCTGCAGTTACCACGCCTTGTAAAGACGTCAGCGCTGATGCGCCAATGGTCTTCTGTATCGTGATAAAGAAAGAAACCTTTACGTGCCCACAGACGTTAGAGGCAAAGTCTGGTCATACCAATGCAGACAAGACAATTACAAATATTTGTCAACACTATCATTGAGCGACTCTGGACCGGGAGATCCACAATTATGTAAAGTGTTGCATGTAGTGCGCACTTTACTAACATCGACCAAATCAAACAAACGCCTCGAAGAAGTCAAGGCAACCATAGACTCAGTTGGAGGTCATTGCTTGTAATCTTCTCGGGTCTTACTCCAAAATCGCCACCAGTTGTAAGTTCATATCCGCAGTCAGACGTCCTACCTCGCTTCGATTATCCGCTAGCGATTATGCTTGTCAACAAGCCTGATTAAGAGCTGCTTACACCCAATCGAGATAAGGAATTAAGAAGAGAACACTCAGTCTGTAGATGACTAATCAGGCGCCGAAAACTTGGGACGAGCATTTACCCTTTACACTCTTCAGCCTGAGACACTGTGAGATTCCTAAGTGTTCTACTTTACGGCCGCAACCTCCAATATCCAGGGCAATGGTTAGAACCGATAAAATCAACAACAATATGTGGCCAGCCTCTGTAGACCATCTGAAGCACCGCCTCCACAGTTCGTTCGAGTGTTACTCGGAAATAAAGAGGACCGCATCGTTTCGTTGTTTCCGGGATCACCGCGTGTATCTGGTTGACGTCTGCTCTGTAGTGTTTCACTTAGACACTTACAAGTTCTTCAATGTCTACTAGCACCAGGAGGAGCCACGCCGCCGCCGCGACCTGTTGCCAGTAATTGCCATAGAAATGCTATTTCGTGTACGTCACAGACAATCAAAAACTTTGGTAGCAAACATTTAAGGTTTTATTATTTCCAATTTTTAATACTCTTCCTCTTGATTTCCATTATCGGCTTAATTGCAAACATTTAATTCAAAAAAGAATCTTGAAACAAATACATAAAAGGGCAAGATTTCGAGAAAACAAAAAAAGTTGGCGTGGTCAGAAGGCGATTGTTACCAGGAATTACACAAAGCAAAACAACAACAAACAGTGGAAGATGTATAAATATCGAAAGGGGACAACTCATCAGGCAATTAGCATTCGGGGTCATTCGTCAGACTCATAGATTCTTGCTCCAGCCACCGCACGAACAAGACGTATTCAGGTCAATCGCTCTGATATTACTTAATCAAGATGGGTTGCCCAGCAGGGCATGTTCAATGACATCATGAAGCGCCTCGGCTTAGAGGCGCTCCAGCACTACCTTGGTTCGTTGTCCGACAACGACATCACCGATACAAATTGACATCAAGTACCTAGTAAAGACCAACAAAAAAACTTGAAGCCAACGCAGCGTACGGAATACATCGCCGCCAACAAGAAGAAACTCACCAAGAGCCAGGCAGCGGAAGAAAACCCAAAGGGAGTGTGTGTTGCTGCACTCCGCGACAGCCACGTTGCCTTAACAGGTGTGACCGGAGCGCCCGCCGCCAGCGAAGTTCCCCAACAGGCGTGGACGCTGCTGTCCCCGGGCAATCCAGGTCATTCGTCGTGGAACGCGATCTAGCACCCCTTCAGTTACCGACGACGGAATTGAGCACACCCGCCGCCCCACAGGGAAACCACGGCGTGGCCACCAACACCAACTCCTCTTTAGAAGTACTGCAGCAAGCACCGACTCCGATTCCGATTGTGACGATGGCTTCGTAAAAATCGTCGGTCGATTGAAGAAGAGGAGCGGAGAACCATTCGAGATCGCACCGCAGTCGGTCTCCACAGTTAATCGCTTCTCCGCTTTAAGAGCCGAGAGAAACGCCAAGACGACAAGGAAACCCTGTCACATGTCTTCCAAGGGTACTCCCAAAGTCCTTCACGCGAAGGACACATGGTTTGGCATTTCGTCGTGACAAAGGCGAGAAACTTGTGTGACGGCATAATGATTAAGCCGGTGATAGAGCAAAACTACCGGGAAATCAGACAGCTCCTTGGCACCATGGATACATCCTAGCACGCTTACCAGTTAACATCGGAGAAACCGCTCAAGGTCGTCCTTTGAAGGGACCGCAACCAATTTCTGCCGAAGAAGTGAAAGAAGATCTCTTTAGCAGAGGTCTTCCTGTAATTTTTGTTTACCGAATGCACCACTGCTTTTACAAACTGGGGCTATCCAGCTCCGGGATTCTAACCGCCAAGGCCACTGTAACAGATCGAAAGGCATGCCGTTGACCCCGTCCCCGGTGAGGACAGTGGTCTAGACTTTTCAAAGCTCATCCGGACGCTGAAAACAGTTGGTCAAAAACTTTGCGAGGCCTCTGGCCTCGCGGAGATGCTGACCGCCATCGAAACCACTGTCCAGGACATCATGGTATCCCTCGGAGACTAGAAGTCAAGAAGTGCATCTGCCATTCAAGGGCTTGCTGCCACTAGCGCAGACATCAACACCCCTCTACAATTGAAAGATACTACAGACGAAGGAAGTAAAAGACAAAGTCTAGGTACTCCACAAGCCATATAAGTTCATTGTTCATCGTTCATCAGGCAATTATCGGCAATTCTTTAGGCAGTCACAAAGGGGTCATCAGCCAGTCCACGACGATTCTGCTTTTCAAGACCTAACGTTTTCTCAATCTTTCCAATCCTCGCGGGTTAACTTCGAACAGGCACTCAACCTTTTCATAAATTCTAGTCAATGTTATCAAGGCCAAAATCGGGAAATCTATGCTATGAGGTGCTGGAACTAAGAGATCCTTAACGTTACTGTCGTCGGCGAGTCAAGGTCATTCATCCATTTGTCGAAATTGAGCTAAGCGGTAACGTGCTAGGTAATAAATATCAAAACAGGGGCAAGAATCAACTAGACAGATAAAGTAATCGAAGATATAAACAAAACTGGAATCAAAAATCCATCCTTGCTAAGCAATAAAGCTGAAGAAGAAGATAAAGAATTATTCTACCTGTTTCAATTCAACCAAGTAATATGTTTTGCAACGTGGACATATTAAAAGAGGATTTGGAATGATAGGAGTAGTTAGCTAGCAGTATCATGTTGGTGAGTTATGTTTTGTATAGGAAAATTCCATAATTAACATTTTTGGATATTTTTGCAATTTTAAGATGTTAGAAGATGATTAGTGTATAAAATTTCAAAAAGTACCCAATAAACACAGGTGTGACATTAATGTAACAGGTACATACCAACGAAAGAACGAGCACTACATCTCTCGATTACATCTTATCGATGTAGCTGGTACGTCAATACTATGACATCGCAAAGGAGTACCCAAGTCACATCGCCAGCGCGTAATTTCAATCACATCAGGTAGATATCAGGTATAAAGTGTAGCTGGGACGTCAAGACTACGACATCGCAAAGGATTACTCAAACTACGTCGGCAGTGCGTAATTTCGAATACATCAGGTAGACGACAATGCTATGACATTGCAAAGCCGTAATTGCAATCACATCTGGTAGATGTAGGGTATACGCTGTATTTGTTACATACTTCTGCATATACTTATATGATAAATGTTAATGACGTAACAATAATGCTTGTTTTACATATACTTGATTTATAGAAGATCTTAACTATTTAGAACACCGGTCGCCCAACTGACGTTACGTTTTCAAATCTTTATGCGCTAATTCTTGGTAAGTAATCTCCTTATACATGTCTGAAATAATTATATTTTTATATTCTACATTCAATTTTTTGATAATGACGTTTCTTATAAGGTTATAATTTCATAAGAAAATTATACTGACATCTGTCAAAATTTATTGTAGAATATAATCTCAGACATGACTAAAATTCCACAGCAACCGCGATCCAGACTTTTTAAAGTTCTTTTCTTCAGGAATACTCACTTAGAAAAATACTAATCTAAAGTCATTTTTAATTTTTGCAATTAAATCTCTTATGCTTTTTTCTACATGTTTAAGGCATAAAATAATATAGATGTTATTAAAATAGTGTTGAATTCTAACATAAATTAAGTCTTGAAATATACAGTGATAAACAAAATTAACATAAAAATAACTTCTTATTTCCATAATCTTTTGGGCAATTTCGATCTTGATTTTGCTGTATGGCCAAAAACCACAGCAATATTTATGTAACTATAGTATTTTCTATATAAAAATCACACAGTGAACTGGATCTTTTACAGATTGTGCCCCGCACAAAAGCACCTGACCAGGTACGGCCCATTCCAAGATGATAAATAATAATAAATTTTTATACAATGCACTTATTCTGAAGTGAAACTTTCCTACCTAATATATTGAGCGACTTATAAACAAGCAGTAAAGCGGTAAAAATCAATATTTCCTTATTTAAAGTCGGGTATGAAGAATTCATATGATAGTGAATAATATCCCGTTATTTTAAAGTTTGCCTGATTCACCTGTCAATGTGAAAGGGGTTTCAAACGAAATTTATGACTTCCTTCTTAAACGTTTTTAGGAAGATTTTGTGTTTACTTTACAAATAAGAAAGAGAGAGACATGGTCCTTTCTAAGAATGTAATAAAAGTATTTACCCCGTCTGCATCTAAACAGTAAATTCTTCAAGGAACACCACTGATTTGGTTCCCTGTCTTCGTGAGGTTCGAGTAAATTCATTCCACAATGTTCCGCGGTTATTGTGCAAATTTGTCTGGTTTAGTGTCGTTAATAGCTAAGTTTAAATTAGTTATATGTAGTATTTGTACTGATTCTTGTATTTTTAAGGATAACAATTTACTGTAAGCGAAATCTCTAACAGAATATTGTAAAAACCGTTTAGTACTTTATCAACTAGACAAAAGTACCGTAGATTAGGGCAGTACAAAAATATTATGAAAGCGAAACATAAATTACAATTATTCAATAATAAAAATGACAACCATAATAAAATCTTTGACAAAATTGAAAACAATACTACTATGAAAGAAACTTTGACCATTGTTACGTAATAATAGCATCAATGGCAATAATAGCAACACAAATAGTTTTAGTGATATTGAAATTTTAAATTCTGATATTACGATTAATTAATCAATCAAAGATCAGAGGTAGAGCAAATGCTGCCAATAGATACAAAAGAAAGTTTTGGAGAATTAGAAAATTAAATAAAGAACATGCGGATTTCTTTGTTACACATAATTATTTTTGTTCATTCGTTTTCTTTTTCTTTTGTCTAGAAACTCTTTTTATGTAAGATCGGTGGAGAATTTAAAAAAATGTTCTGACCAACGAATTTGCTGTTATTCGTGGTTATTCGTGATTGCGTCAATGTGGGAATCTTCGAATGGCTGAAACCATGACGATGAATATCGGACAAAGGTATTCTTTTTATCGTAATATTTGTAGCTCGCATATATAAATTGTTTTGTTTTTCAGAAATTGAACAATGTTGTTCCGAGAGACTACGCCATGCTGCACAGAGATTAAAAAGAGACGAGAAGACAAACACGAATTAATGTGTTTTGGTATTGTTTTGTATTTTTTCTTTTTTTAAAAAAATTTAATAAAACTTTTATTCCAAGTATTACTTTTAATGCATTTTCCTTAAAAAATAAAGTACTGTGTAATATCATTCAAATTAATTTTGTTACTAGGCTATTCATTTTGCAATGTCCTTGATCTTTTCTTAACTTTAATTCCGAATTTTTACTTTTGTTTAAAAATTAAAAATGACCAATGAAAACAGGAAAATATGTCTAGATTTAGTCGGGGCTTCAATTTCAGCAAATTGCATCGACAGGATTTCTATTTACAATCGGTACTTCACTACAACTACAATCGATTACTATAAAACCAAATTCTGAAAAAGTCAATTATAATTTTTTTAATTCATAGAAAAACGTATACTATTACTAAAGAGTTAATTATATCTAAAAACGTTATCACCATAAAATTGAAAATAAAGTGTCCAGGAAAAAAACAGTAAAAATTCAGCTTTATTTTACTAATTGTACATGTGATATCCTACTATAATACACGTTCACATTACTTCACTAAATATTCTGTGCGTAGGCACTTTGTTAGTTTATTTATGGATGTCCCTTAATCTATGGCATGTAATATAAAGGAAGAGCTTTAATAACAGCGGCTTTCACAAAATTAGAAATTTTTTGAGCGAACCTTTTTAAATATCATATTCGTTACTTTCTAACTAATAAATTAAATTATCCCATAAGCTTTAGGAAGGACATCACAAAAAAAATTAAATAGTAAATATTTTTAGGTTTCACAATTAGCTTTCGTGTACATCGTACTAGGAATAGTTTTTTTTTAATTCTCTTTTGTATTTATGAATATAACAGCAAAACAGGAAAATAAAATTTTTTATAAATATCCATCGCGAGTTTTCTATTTTGCTTTTATTAGTATAGTATTATGATAGTTTTTACCAGATTTAATATTTTTTTTTTAATATCAAGTCTATGTTTTATAGTATTTTTCTCAATAATTACTTTTTATAAAAACATTAATAAATGATTTAAGAGGATATTCCAGAAAATCTAGTAGTTCCAGAATTTGAAACGATACAAATGTATGTTAGTAATAACGCGGTCTAATAATTACAGAAAATTTGTTATGTCGCTTTATTTTATCACATTACGCTCAGTAATAATTCATTACGTAGCATAGAGGCGAATGAATGTTGGTTAGATTGCTCCGGAGGTTTGAGTTGCAAGGTAGGTGCATTTGTTGGAAGAGTAAGTAATTCCAATAAGGATTTACTTGAGCGGCACTTACTGTTAATTATTCTAGCACCATTATTGCGAATGCAATCAGTCTGGAATTATATAAAGACGTTTATCTTTCCTGTTTCGCTTTACAAGTTGGGGGTGAGTTGCATTTCTGTTAATAGGATTAAAACCGGATAAATCCTTACTTTGGTGAATATATCATGGCCGAGTAAATTATAATATTAATGTCACGTATATAAATACAAGAATTTTGAAATTACGATTAGCTTATAATGCGTTTTAAAAAACTTTAAGATGCCTATTTTGGTGTGTATTGACTTTACTCAATGAGATAAGAAGGCCATGTTGGTACTGAATCTTGTTTTTTAAATAGTAGGCTAAATACAGATTGTATAGTTTTTATAGATAGCTAGCTAGGATATATAAGCAATGTAGCTTGGAGAGAAAATGCTGTTAAAAGAGACGGTTCCGTTAGCTTGTTAGAATTCAAAGAGTGGTTAAGGAAAAAATCAAAAGTTGCTAGTTATGCTGGAACGATAGAAAATGTAGAAAGTAAGTACAATGTGTATACAATGAAAAATCCAGATTTACCATTGCAGATGATCAATGCAAGAAAAGTCAAAAATAAATTGAAGCATTTGCAAGAAGTTGATAATAGAAGTATGCACCAAGCACAACCAAAACTTCTTATAGGGAAAGGTAAGTGGAAGTTGATAACAAGCCGTGAAGTAATTAAAGGCCCACAGAATTCTCCAGCTTTATCATACACCAAATTATTTAAAAATAGAATAGACAAAAATGTATTATTGCAGACGTATAAAGAAACTTATGATCAAAAAATTCATGAAGAAGTAAAGAAGTTTTTCTCAACAGAAGCATCTGGTGTCAAGCTTCAAGAGAAAATGACGTTGAATGCAGAAGATTCAAGAGCTGAGAAAATGATGAAAGGATTAACAAAAAGAAAAGAAAAACAGAAACGTTGGGAAACAGGTCTGTTATGAAAAATAGATAACGCACAAATGCCACTCAGTAAATAGGTTGCTCTTCAGAGGCTTTTCAAATGGCAAGAGATCAACAATTTTCTGAAAGTAATACAAGAAACAGGTTCAAAAGTACGTGGATAAAGATTATGCAAACAAAGTAAATGAAGATGACAGAACTGTGACAAATGAATGGTACTTATCTTACTTTGGGATTATGAATATAAATAAACCAGGAAAAGTAAGACTGGTGTTTGATGCTGCCACTAAAGTGGAAAGTAAGAACTTCACTTATTTCCTTCTAAAAGAACCAGATTTAATTATTTGGAAGACGTAATTTTGAAATTTAGGGAAAGAAAAATTGCTTTTTGTGTAGGTATAAAAGAAATGTTTTATCAGAGAAGAAAATAGGACAAAGATACTTATAGAGATTTAACCGCAATGAAGAGGTTGAAACGTATGAAATGCAAGTAATGATTTTTGGTGCTATTTCTTCACAGTTTTGTGAAAAAGCTCTTCTCTTAACGAGTTTCACGAGTGAAGATTGTTTTGTATTTCCATTAAACTTTTATAGGGTAAATGGAGATACATTCAACTGTTGTAAAATATCCAGGAAAAGAGAAGTACTTACTTACTTAGTCCTGTCCTCATCTACCAACTACCAATCTAGCTAGAGCCGGGAATCTCCTGAACGTGTCCAAACCATCTTAGCTGAGAGGACTTGACCTGATTCTCTCCCTTCTGGTTTTTTCAGCTACCGCTCTCAGGTACCTCAACTCTCCAGCCTGGAACCTGATTTCTCCCTTGTTGTTCGTGGCTCATCTCTCGCTTCCAAAAGTAAGAATTAGGACGTAGCTAGACCTGACGACTGCCACCTCCAGCTTCCTTAAGAACTTGCTAGTTACGGCTGGAAGCATCCTCCCGAAAGTGGCTATACGGTTGTTTAATTCTTGAGTAAGTTTCCCATTCTCACTCGTCATTACTTTGAGATATTAGAACTCATAAACCTGTTCCAGCACTGTGGTTTTTTGACTCTCTCCATATCACCATAGTTTTAGTCTTGTCGCGCCTGACAGCTAAGCCAAGCTACTTGGAAGCCATCACTAGAAGATTTAGATTGAAATGGAGTTTCTGCGCGGAATCCGATAACGGGACCACATCATCGGCGTATATAAAAGAATTAATGAAGACAGTGTTCAGTTTCCAGTTTCCTAGTTTATATCTTTTAAATCCTCCACAGTTCCTCAGGGCTAAGTCCATCACCAGCGCAAATAGAAAGGGTCTGAGAATATCCCTCTGCTTAACACCTGCCTTGGCACTGAAATCTGATGAGGAACAATGCTTAATATTTTCCTAAATTCTTTGTAAAAGCTTTTCACCCTTCTGGCTAGGCTTCGTAGAACATCAAATCTATCAAGAGCGTTCCAGACTGACCTCCATGGTACCCTATCAAAAGTCTTTCTATGTCAATCAAGCAGATGTGCAAATCCTTCCCCTACTCGATGGCCTTCTCTGCCGCCTGCCTCACAATGAAAATAGCATCTTGAGTTTCCTTGTTTGGTCTGCGCTTCTTCCAGTCTCTCTTCTACATGAGCCCGTAATTTTGTTTCCAGTATTCTACCGTAACAATAATAAAACGGTGATTTCTACATATCCTGTTATCGTACTTCTTGAACACAGCAACTATAACAGACAGCTCCCAATCTTTGGGACTAGTGCAAGTCTCCCAGGCAAGTACGCAAACTCTGTGGAGCATCCTTTCTCCCATCACTTCCATAAACTTGACTATTTCAGGAGTTAATCTATCATCACCAGCCGCCTGTCCCAGCTTTACTCTCGATATCGCTTGTAGAAGCTCATCAAGGCTTGGAGGCTCCATTCCAGCATTCTTTAATTGTTATTATATCGCTTTTATTAATAAATTTTAAATTGTAAACTTAAAATAAAAACTAAACCTAAACACATGCAATCTAATCCCCTGACGAAATTTAGCCAAAGCTACTCTGTTTAACCAAGGGATTAGATGCAAAGTAAGAAAAAGATAAAAGAAATAAGTAATTCTGACTGCAAAGCAGTAGACAGGTAGGCAGATGATCAAGGGACAAAGAATTATTGCTTACTGAAGAGGAAGTGTCTTAAATTTCGTTTAAAAGTTTTTAAATTGAGCAAAGAATTATAAAACTTGACAACGTTGTATATAAAACTTCTCCGAAACAATGAAGACGTATGAAGAGGCCTAGTGAGCGTATAATTATACCGAGTATTTGCAGAGTGCACCGGTATCCCAGGTATCAATTCAGAACTAAGAGATGTAGAACTTTTTGTTGAAAGTAGAGTATATGTATACACTCCCAAATGATACTTCCAACGATTTTCCACGTTTAACCAGCCTAGGTCTAAAATTTCTTGCGTAACAGAGTCATAACGACGTAAATTGTAAATAAATCGACAACACCAATTTTGCGTTTTTTCGAATGCGGTACTTGTCACATGCATCAAGACAAGGACTATAAATAAAATTACAGTAATTGAAATGTGATAAGACCAATGATTCAGAGAGCATTTTCTTTTGAGCAAAATTCAAAATTTCTCGATTGGCATATAACAGTTTTAAGGAAGAGTAAGTTTTCTGAAGTAATTTACAGACATGTTGTTTAAATCGTAAGTTAAAGTCTAAGATAAGTCCTAAGTTCCTAGCTGAATCTACAACTGGAATTTGCTGATTATTGAGGCGTAGATTATGATCGTTTTTAACCGTTAGGGTGTGGTTTCGATTTCCAAAAAATAGTAGACAAGATTTATTGCTATTTACTGTAAGATTATGATCGAAAGAAAGCCGAGTGATCTTTTGCAGGTCACGATTGATGTCTTCATAGGCCTGGGCTCTTTCGGAAGAAGCAATAGATTTGTACATTTGCGTATCGTCGACATACGCTTGAATTTTACAGTTATTAACAGACTTTAGAATATCTGCCGTATAGATAATGTACAACAAAGGTCGCAAAACTAAACCTTTAGGTACGCCTGCACTTCCACCTGTTCGTTTTCGTCTTAAATCTCGGGCTCACTTTCCCATTCAGAAGTTCACAAAAATATTCGCGCCACCTTTCCATGATTTCGGTCGATTTAGTAAGAAAGTAAAGCTATCTTTAATAAATTTAAGTAGGCAGCCATCATTGTTAGTGCGCATATTTTTGAGAATCTTTAAAACAGCTTGTGGTTGTTTATCGCATCCTCTGTCAAAAATCGCCCAAACTCTTTCCAAGACTTTTGTTTCGCGGCCTTCACTTTCTTTTTTATTTTATTTTTTCGTAATTTGTAGATGTTATAGCTTTCTGCAGTCTTTTGTTGAAAATATATCTTCTACATTTGCTTCTTTGCGGTCACCTCCAATTTCAACTCTTCTGTCCACCACCGTGTTGATTTCCTTTTCCTTCTACCAGTTTCTAGGTCCATCTCTTGTCCCCAACCTGGTATTTCTGCCACTTTCTGTGTAACCAGAGATTGATAAAGTTCTCACGTTTAATTTTCTTTTAATTTATAAGCAAACTTTTTTTTTCTTTGATCTTGAACTTTTTCGTTTTGTGTTCTTCAGGTTTCGATGTATTATCCGTGTTGCCACAAAAAAGTGGTGATCGCTGCCAATTTTGGTACCTCATAGAATACGAGTGTCCTTAACAAATCTAGCTGCATGTCTGAGTACTATAGCATAGTCTATTATTGATTTTGCATTTCTGCCTGGCTCGACTCTCGTGTATTTAAATTCAATATTTCCAATCCATTTGGAAGACAAAATTGGAGCAGACGCTTACCATTGTTATTCCAATGAGATTCTCCGTAGGGTCCTAAGGCATCGTGGTATCTTCGTGGATCACAGCCAACTCTGGCATTAAAGTCCCGCATCAGAATGACATCCTCTCTTGTTTCCTCAAAAGTTTTCTAAAGAATCTCAGAATGGAGTCTTTGGCGTCAGCCTGCTCGTTTTCATTTGGACTATATGCAAATAGTATAAAAAAGAAACATTTATTGAAGGTAAGCAAAACTTATTTCTGAACAGATTAAGAAATAACATTATCCTGGCTTAGGTCAGATGATGCAAGTTTCAAAACATTTGTTGCAAATAGAATAGGCGAAATTCAAGAAAATATCAATATATCTGATATGCGTTAGGTGCCTTCCAATTTATGTATAGCCCATGATGCAACTAGAGAAAATAAAGCAATACAATGTAAAGAGCTACTGGTTCCAAGGTCCAGAATTTTTATATCAAGGTCATTAGAAAAAATGAAGAAAAATGGACAACTGAAACTTCCATTATTACAAGTATTTTAGATCTGGTCTCCTATTATTCGTGTGTAAACGACCAAGGGGTGCATCGACCACGGCTTGGGGACTGGTGATCCACTGTTGTCCAGGAATTGAAATGTATCTTCTCTGAACTAGGGGAATCTTCAAGAATGAACGGCGGTTTTTTTGTAACTAAACTATGTTAATTGCATGAATTTATACGGTTCATAAACTTAGAAATCACAACAGTTCAATTAAAGTAGGCAATAAGGCTCAACAAAAGTTAAGTTGTAATAGGAATAAATTAAGCTTTGAGATTTGTAAAATTCGCTCGAGAAGAAATCTCGTGTTGATATTCCGATCTTTTGGCTACTACAAGCTCGTTAGAGCAAGTCTTTATTTTACTTAAGAAGTAACTTATCCTGCAGCTTTGGTTGCAACTTTTTTCAGCTTTTAACTTCAACCTTTCCGACCTTTTACACAGCTGTGGAAAAGTCCATCGGATTTGGAGTCGGTAAGTTTTTTTTGCAACTAAATTTAGTTATCTTCTTAAGATATAAATCTTGCTTCATTAAAGTTCGCGGCTTATAGTTTTTTTTAAAGATAAGAATTTAGCCATTTTTCATAAATTTTGTGTCTATGGTTGTGGTAACTTTGAGATTATTGTAAAATTCTGTGCTTGGGTTGGTTGCTCCTGCGGAAGCTGGTGCTATTATTTAATAAATTTTGTTGATTACCAAATGAAAGAAGGTTTTATCGAGTGTATACCTTCTTCTGATCCGTTCCAAAAGCCACCTTCTGAGCTTAGCCGGCCTAGGACCTTTGTTAGTCTTAGGTAGACTCGACAAAAATTTAGTAACGAGTGATTGTTACAATGTTTGCGAGGTAGGATTGTTAATACAGCTGAACTTTCTTATACAGCAAAGCATCCAATTATTTTAAGCAATAAACATCTTTTTATAGAACTACTCATCAATTATTACAGCATGAAGAATGGACATTCTGGTATTCAACTGACTTTAAATGAAATGCGATAAGTCAAAAATTCTGGATTTTGCAAGCAAGATAACTGATAGCAAAAGTTATAAATTTCAGGGAATAACAACGAAGATGCAAGCCTTCTTTTGAATTTTAATTTAATTAATCGTCGTTACTTACTCTCTGTATTGAATACACAAGTACTGAGTCGGGTATTTATTTTGGTCTGCCCAATATTTACAATTTTTTTCTTACTTTGGATAATTCAAATAAAACTGCAATAAAACCTTTGTTGCTCAGATAGCAACAGACGCTTGAAGAAAATTCATCTTCAGTTTGTTTTGTCTTGACTTTGTCTTTATATTTTCCTACCCTCTAAAAAAGTCATATTACAATCTGTACGATAAATCTTTACCCAGGTATGGGTTCAGGATGTGCTTCAGACGAAATCGATATGTTCAAATGTCAATCTTTTGGACCTATACGGTGTCCATTACAATCTTTAAGCTGCCCATACTTTTCAAATTGTTTAAGGCTTTTCAGTGTACTTTAACTTTTATTACAGTTGGACTAGTCAACTTCGTCAAATTAATCAAACCGATTGTATTAAGTAGAAATATACAGACGAAAAAAAACGGTTTAATTAATTCCCTAGACAAAAATCTCAAAGAAAACTGCTTGAAACTACACGTAAAAAATACTTTTCAATAAAGGTATCAAGAACATCCCACCTAAAAGCATGCAAAAGCTATAGAATTTTCTTAAAATGCTGAATAGCAAGTTTAAAATTAAAAAAAATCTTACCAAAGATAGAAATTGGCTTCTAGAAATATTTGCTATTAATTAACACAATTAGTTGGCAAAATTCTAAGAATTCTAAAAGCTACAACTAGTTGAAAAGGATATGTCTAAAATTTAAAGAGTCAATAATCTCCTGTAAGAAATTCTTTAAATGTAGTAAAACAAAATTCAAGGCAATAAAGATTCTTAACTCTTAAGTGTCAATAACATGAATTGCAAACTTGACCTACATCTTTGCAATCGATATTTAACATTTATGAAACGTTTGTTTGTTAAAAATCTTTTGTGGAATTTTTTATTTAATCTTTTTAATATAATAAGATTAAGAATCAACAAAAAGTTGTTTAAGAAAGGGTTATTATATATTTGTAAACATTATTTTAAACCAGTAATTAATTCCTCAAGGCGGACAAACGGTGTTTCAATTAAGATATTTAACTTTTTTTTAGATAACAGTCTTAGTAAAACGTTTCCTAAATTTACATTTTTTTTTTGATGTAGGTAACAATATCATGCTACGGCTATGAGATATAATTTTTATCTCTATTTAACTGCACAGAATATATGAATACTTATCAATGAAATTTTAAATTAAAAGCACTTCACATGCATTAACTCCTCAAAAGTCCAAAGTAAAATCAAAACTTAAATTACATTTTCCTTAACACAAGAAAAGGATTAATATTTATGTGTACTTTTCTGCTAAAACCATCAAGACATACAAGCTTTTAAATCCCTGCTTAACTTAGAAACTTGTATCTTGAAAAATAGCTTCCAAGGAAAAAGGACAGACAAATGCAAAAGTGCGATAAAAATTCGCATCAAAAGGAACATACCCAGCACTTAAAGCAACATCGTTAAGCGAATCCAAGTAATATCCATCCTGCGAAGGCAAAAGCTCTTCTGTGAGCTGTTCTAAGTCAGTAGCGCCACCCACTAAAGTTGTGAAACTTAAAACTAAAGTCACTAAAAATGCCCGGATTTCTACTAGTCTCGTCTCACCCGCCATGACTCGCAATTTCTTCTTTTTCTTTTATTTTACATACCACTTGTGTTTACTTTTCCTTTGCTTGTTGTTTATTTTAACGCGGGTTTTGACTGTGTAAGGTCGATTAAACGTTTTTCAACCTTTGACTTTAACTTAACATTGAACTAGTACGTCCTCAAGTAATTAAGACCGGTAATATCAAACGATTTTTGTGCATTTAATTCAGTTTTCGTATTTATACACCACGTTTAAACATAATTCCCGTTTAAATTGAGTTTTTAAAGTTCTTTGAAATAAAACGGATAAGCAGAAAAACTTAATGAAGAAATTAATGCAGCACAAACACAAACATATTTAACTCTAGAATTAATATAAAACATCCGCTTTCTTAAACATCTATGTCTTATATAAAATTAAGTAACTTGACAGCGTATAACATAAACTCAAGAGAGAATTCTTGAACGTTCACAGCGCAGTAATTATGTTGAAATATACAGTATATATAACATGGTACAATTTATTAAAGTTGCGGTCCTCCAGAGGAGTGCCACTATTCCAATGATTCATTGACAGAGGCGCCAGAAGCCAACGAGATTACAGACGTTCCTGAAACTGCCGTATTATTATTGCTGTTCCATAATATTTGTTTGATGTTCTCCACAATTTAATGTTCCTATATGTCTACACATAAGGAAAGCTGGAAAATACATCCGCATGAGTTGATGTATTTATGGCACCTCAGAATTCATAAATAGTAATTTATGACGTAATAAATTTATCATGCGTATTTCCTCTTTTTCGTTTGATTTTATACACCATTACCCGGTAGAAATGAAGTTCGTAAGTAAGAAAAATACGGAATACCGGAACTATTATGTTGCTTTAAATAAACCTAGAAAAAAAAACTAAATGAGAATTAATGGTCTTATCTTAAGCGGATTCATCTTTTAAAGAGCACTTTACTTAAATGTTCACAGTCAGCTATAAATAGCTACGAATAATTAGGTTGGAGCATTAAGAACGAGTACGTACATACATACATATACTCGTAGCTAAGTACTTTCCAGAATTATAATTTCTAGAAGTTTTACAGTTCTTCTTTGTAGTTAATTGTTCCTTTATCTAAGAATGTTAAGTAATTATCCGTTAACTGCAAACGATGTCTGCCAACCTAATTTATTATACCTAATCTGCCATTTTAAATTAAAACCTTTCTGGTTTATGATTGGAATGTAGTTCCTCATTCTAGTACGTCTGTTTAAATAATTCCTTTTGCTTACTTACGATCAGTAGTAATTACATTAATTAACAAACCGAATTCTCTGATACGAATCAATATCGGGACAAGAAATGAGGAATAAACAGAATTGTACCGGATTTCATAAATTAATGAAGTAAATAACTAGAAATTCTAAGACGTTTTAATTAATGTCCTAATCTAGTGTTGACATGTTTTTGTCTTTTTCCTGTCCTCCAATGTAATAAACCAAACAGGAGCGTCTCGTGCAGTGGGGTGCAAGGAGTGTAAGACACCCGGGCTGTTATATAAGAGGGACGGTATCAGCAGCCTTCCGTGCCACCCACAACTGCCTACTGGAATATTTGAAAAGTAAAATAAAATAAACTATAGTTTATTCAATACGAGGGCGGCTCAATAAGTACCCGTGTTAGAAATGAAGACACAATTTTTTTCAAAATTTTTTTTTTTATTTTTCAACATAGTCTCCTTTTAGAAATATACACTTCTCCCAACGTTCCTGCCATTTTTTTAACCCCTCCAAAAAATAGGATTTGTCGAACTCTCCAAAATACGCCTCTATCTCGGCGATGACTTCCTCGTTTGAGCTAAATTTTTTTCCTGCAAGCCATTTCTTCATGTTAGGAAACAAGAAAAAGTCGCAGGGAGCCAGATCGGGTGAATACGGGGGGTGCGGCAGCAATTCAAAAAGCAGTTCATGCAGTTTGGCGGCTACAACTCCGGATGAATGTGCTGAAGCGTTATCGTGGTGAAACAGCACCTTCTTTTTCGCCCAATGCGGCCGTGTCTCCTTCAATTTTTTGTCGAAGCTGTCTAATAACTCACTGTAGTATTGTCCAGTGATCGTTCTTCCTTTTTCTAAAAAATCCATGAGGATGACGCCGTTCGCATCCCAAAAAATCGTCGCCATGACCTTTCCGGCCGATGGAACCATCTTCGCCTTCTTTGGAGCAGATTCACCGGGAGAAATCCATTGTTTTGATTGTTGCTTAGTTTCTGGTGTGTAATGATAAATCCAGGTTTCATCAACGGTGACAACTCGACGCAAAAGCTCCTTCGGATTTCGCTTAAATTGCTCCAAACACTGCTTCGAAGTCAACAGCCGCATCCGCTTGTTGTCCACCGTTAGCAATCGCGGCACCCATCGCAATTTTTTCATCGCCAACTTATCATGTAAAATATTAATTGCCATTCCGGTCGACACACCTACGGCCTCTGCTACTTCACGGACTTTCGTGAACCAATATCTAAACTGTGGTCATAGATGGCGAAGTGTCCCCATAAACAGCATCCAACTTTGCTTTTATCTCCTCGCATTTGTTCCCATCCAAAAACAGAAAGCGAATTACCGAACGATACTGCTCTTTTTCCATCTTAGCTAAAATCACGAAACAGGTCTTACTCAAATGGCTGTCAAATCCAAACTAACCTATCAATCAGTCTGCAATTTGTTATACCGTCGTTTGATAGATGGCAGCACACGATGATAACACCAACTTCCCTCAGGAACGCCTTCTGTCGTCAAACACGGGTACTTACTGAACCGCCCTCGTATATGTAGTTATTCTTGGATTTTTTAGTTGTAAACCTGAATTTGGTGTCTGTTGTACACTGCAAAAATGTGATAAAATCAAAACCCACTTCTCCTCCTCCCGACAGTGGCGTAAATATAATTTCAGCCCCCCCCCCCCGCAAGGCCCGCAAACATAATTTAGAGGCCCCTTCGTATTTCATGATGTAGTATAATAACATTTTAAAAAAACTGCACTTTATACTACATTGTATTTTCAAATATGTGATAGTAGGTACTTATATAACAAAACAAATGAACTGGACAGTAGAAATTTCGCTTATTCAGATTTTTCTAATTACATGGCTATTTCTTATTTCATATCTGTAAACGACTGTGGGGCCCCCAAATCCTTCGGCCCCCCCGCATTGCGGGCTTTTGCGTCCACTATTCACGCCACTGCCTCCCGACAGTCAAGGACCTTATTCGCGCGAAGAACCCGACGCACCGTGCCAGTAAAACTCCGTAACGCTGTCACGGCACATCGAAACGAGAGCCAAGTTGGAGTTCCTGAACTTAGCGGACAACTCCTTCTCCGATCCCCCCGATTGTCGGCGAACAGGGTTAGCATTCTCCGATGATCAGAAGGTTGAGGCCTTCGCCGACAATGCTCGCCCAATTACGCCAACGCTGACGTGCAGCACATTGGCCGAATTGACAGAAGTGTGAGGATAACGCTAAGGGATAATGATGACCGCGAACCGCAGTCGCCTCTTCCGAGGAGGTTCGGGAACTAATCAAGGCCACCCAGGTTAAGAAAGCTCCGGGTCCAGAAAATATTACTAACAAGGCACTCAAGGCTCAACTGAACAAGGCCACCGCGGCCTTAACCGGGAAAAATCAACGCCTTCATGCGGACGCGCCACTTTCCATAGCAGTGGCAGTCCGTCATAGCCCTTCCGAAGCCGGGTCAGGCGCCGTCTTTTAGGCCGATCAGTCTTCTTGTGGTGGGAAAGATAGCCAAAGTCCTCCCGGACGATCAGTTCGGTTTCCGGGTCGGTCACTCCACAGTCCACCAGATCCTGCGGGTCGTGAAATTTTACTAAATGTTTCAAAAATGCAATATTAAACTTACTTTGCCACAATAATATTCTCTCCTAAAGTGCACGCCCCGTTTCCGAGATACAGGGTGTATGATATAGGGTAAGATACCCAATTATTAGCACGAATTGATGCCAGTATTATGACGTACATATTACACTTCTGTGTTTTTGGTTCATAATATATTAGCTATATTAATTTAATATTTAATTAGATCGATGGAATTAATATAAAACATTCGCTTGTCAAGCCGACTAATCATTGGCAGCGATTTCTAGTCATTGGCACGCCTAGTATTACAGTGATTGGCACTCATGGCACAGGAAAATATTGAAAGAAAATTAATATAAATTAGGAATTATATTTTCAAAATAGGAACGCTTTTAAAAATAGCAGTGATACAAAATCAAAATAAAATAGTTATTAATTAGTGACTGCTAATCATAAAATAAGGAACAAGGCAATTTTCATTTCTTGAGACAGGTAGGGCAGCAATAATTTTCTTTGTATATTACCTTCTTCTTTTAACATCCATAATGATATACTCTAGGGTTAGTTTTATAAATGTTATTTACGCAAATAAAGCAAAGTCCATTACAAACTAGCGTATTGTTTCTTAAACTTAAATCACTTTTTCCAGCGTCATCTATACCATCATCACTGCCGTCTGTATAGAGGAACCTCTTACAATTTTCTACCTCTGAGTTTTTCTCCAGTAAAGTTTCTTGATCATTTCTTGGAAGTTTGGAATCAATCAAGATGTTTTGTAATATATTGATTTTTTTAGAAGGTCCTTCTGATATAAGTTTAGTAGTCGTATGGTTTTCAAGTGTGCTGTCAATTTTAGATATATGCTGATCTTGGTTTTTCTTAGCCCTTCTACCTTTAATTTCTGTGGATTTCTTCTTTTCATTTTGAATGAATTGTTTTCTAGCTTTCTCTAGTTCTTTTTCAGTTTTAGCTTTCTTCTTTTCTTCACATACATTTTTGAAAGCCGTAGAAGTAATTACATGCGGTAGTCTCCCTGTCTGTCTTTTTCCAGTCTTTTCTGGTGTTTTTTGCCACACTAAATAATTTTCTATGCTATCGTTTAAGCTACTTTCTAAGCAAGCCTGATTGGTTTTTCATTTTCAGATAAAATAACAACTGGCATATTTAATATTTTGGCTGCAGAATAACTCACATTGCATTCTTTGCTTGGCGTACCTAAAATAAAACTAGTCAATAAATCAATGTACAGTTTTCCATAGTTTTTTTACCTGCAATGTCTTGATCGTTAATTGTGTCATTTTCTTTGTGCTTACTGTCATTGATAGATTTTGCTTGTAGATTTTAGGTTTTGCGAAAGAATTCTTAATAGATCTTTAGTGGAATAAGTGAATCTTCTGATAAATCTCTAGTCTCGAACTCTTCGTTTTTTGCACACTCTTCAAGTGTCTTTAGTTTTACTTCTCCAACAAGTTGAGAAAATTGTTGAAAGTTGATTGACGTAGTAGGTAAGATGTAGTCTTGAAATACATCCTCTTGGCGTACTTTATTTTTACCAATACATTTAGACAAATCTAGAGAATCCACACTACAAGGAAAAACACCACATGCCTTAAATCCGTTGGAAACCATTTCGGCAGTTAATTCAAACAACACATCTTCTAAGATCGGAGCAAAGCTAGATTTATTAATTTTCCTGAAAGGATTATTTCTTCTTCATCTCAAAACTCCATGTTTCCATGCAGCCTTGAGCGGTCTAAAGCATAACACGTCGGCAGGTTGGAGAATTCTAGTTGCGTTAGGGTATAAAGCAACTAAAACTATGCCCAACGTGAAGCAGAGCTTATTAACTTGATAGGTTAGATGGGTTTTATGTCCGTCTACAAAATGTATGGTGGGAAATCTTACTGACTTCTTTTTCAAGTAAGGGTAGAGAATGTTAGCGACATATTCATAAAATAACTCGGACTTTATCCAGCCGTTTTCAGACATTCCTGGAAATTACATCATTTCATAAATAATATCAATTACTATTATTATTTGTATATCATAATCAAAAGTGCAAACACTAACCATTCCCCATTCCTTTGGAAAGTTCTCTGATATATGAGGTGGTATATACTTTTACCATTGGTGGTGTAATATCACCTGTTGCAGCAAAAGTAAACATTACCGTTATATTAGCTTTACTGTTTTCTTGATCCACCTCATATACGTTTTTTGCACCTCTGGGGGCTAGCACCTTTCCAGTTTTGGGACAGAAATAAAAACATGTCTCATCACCGTTATAAATACGCGAAGGATCTTGTAATATATTGTAAAAGTCTTTTTCTTTCAGATACTGTTCGATATCTGTAAACCATTTTTGTATATCCGATTCGGCAACGTTTTCGCTAGCTTTAGTAACCGATTCCGGTGTTCGATTTGTTATTTCTGGATGTCGCCTTAGAAAGCTCCTGTACCAGTGACTTCCTGGCGTGTTGTTCTTAAATGGAGTCTCTCGAGGGTTTTCATCCAAAAAACTCTTTACCGAAGAGCAGATGTCTTCTCGTCTTCTAGGAAATCCTTTCCTATGACTGTCTTTAATCCATTTGACTAATAACTTTTCTTCAGTTTCGGTGAGGTACGTATTCTGTCCTTGTAGTGTTTTGACGAATTTTGTACCTAATCGAAATTGTAAAGTAGCTCTTGAGATTCCGTACTTTTTAGCCACCAACAATTTTGAAGCTCCACGTTTTATTTCAGCCAAAGCAACTTGAAGAGTTTCTTCAGTGTATGTCTTTGTATATTTCCGAACAGAAGAATTCAATTTCGACATCTGAAATTAATAAATACAATAGTTTTTCCAAAGATTATTACAATTTATCGTAATGCCAATAACAACAAAAATGTTAAAAAAATGAATATATCCAATTATTGGCATCCATGCCAATAATGTTTTTTTAATTCCTATAGTTGGCACTACAAGAAAAGTAATTCCCGCCAAAGAATTGTTAGGTTAAACATCATCTTTATTAGAAATAAGCTTTACCATAAATATCATATAAAATTACTATAATGTGTATATTTAGGAAAGTATTCCTTTTAGACGATTTCCAAGCAAGCACTGTATAACGTAAATCTTGATTTCTTACCTTAAAACTTTACAGAAACAACACCCCTTCTTTAAACACTTCACTACATGTATAAAAATCATATGGCAGCATCCATAATGCACTTCTTGTATTAAACAATGTTGCCAGACAAAAATTAAACTACGAAAATTGAAGTCTATTACACAGAAACTGTAAAAATTATTAAAACTGACAACATGCCAATAACTATGTAGATGAAATTTTCTACATGTTTATTACTCTAAGGTGTCTATTATTTTTCGTAGTTTTGTGTGTGATATCTTCAAACAGAGGCGGCAAACTAATGAGAGAGCTAGTCTCCTATCCTAAACAAAACTGCTACGTCACTAAAAAATTATAAAATTCTCCTATTTTCAAAATTAGCAATCGATTTACTTACAGTTTTTCTGTAGACTGCATCGTTTGCTAATAAAATTGGATTTTCCTAAATCTCTCAAATTCAACGGGAGTAAGGTAGTTTCAGATCAAGCGACGACCGTAGTTTACCCTGCGTCATCGAGTACAAGAAAACCTTGTTTGTAATGAAAATACTACATACATATCTATAAAAATGAAAATTGGCTATAAACTGAAAAAAAGTACTGCATTTACTTAGAGTTTTTCCTGCTAATCAGTACGAATATTAACTTTTTTTGTGGAACTAGCGAAACTTCTCCTTACTGAGCTTGAGCATACTAATAAGTTGTATCACCTGATGAAAATACACTGTTGGCAATGTGAGGTGTTTGTTTTTACACATACAAAATCTAACAGTAAAACAGCTAATGCAAATGATCAGAATAAGTAACACAGTTTACAAGCTAAATCCTTAACGAATTTCTGATTTAACAATTAGTCTGCATTAGTCCAGTTTTGTTCACTTGGAAGTAGTTTGGTTTAATTTAATTTTTGAAAATTTTCGGCCAACTCCTTTTCAGCCCCTCTGAATAAAGATCTAATCTAAGCGAAAAATCGGAAAACGTTGATAAATGTGTCGGTACTCAAATCGTTAGCAATTTCAAGCTGAATCACTCTTTTAATAATTTTTTTTCGATATTTCGTTTTACGGAAACTTCTACGGAGTCAAAAGTAAATAGCTGACTTCGGTCTTGATAAACGATCTTATATGGTATGTTCGAGACGACTTAAAGGTAATTGTCCCATCAAAGGCGACTGTGGGTACTATTCCTGCTTTTTAGGCAATTAGTCCAAAAACTTCTAACGATTTTCCTTGCTCTAAGTATCCAATATTTTTGTCGTGAAAGATTATTTAAAACACTTTCCAATGATGGTAAAAGAGTTCGTGCTGAAATTTTATAATTATAATTTTGTAATTAATTTTTAATTCTGTATTTTGGGTCTAAAATTATAGGACTTTTAATGAATCCATGTAAAACTTCAGCATTGTTAAGTACTCCTCCAAGTCTCCATAAATCTTTAGACACAACTTAAACACAATTTAAAGTATAAAGCTTGTTGGTTGGTTTCAATTATTGTCCCTATTTCTTCTGGAGATGATTCCATTTGATATTTTTTCAAAAGTAAAATTTTAGCCTTTTTCAATTTCGCCTCAGATAACTTTCATGCCAATCTTTCTCTTCAACAGTTTCTTATAGCCTTGAAAATCCGTGCTACTGAGCGCAGTAAACGTTGCTATTTGGAAAAACGTTTCATTAAGAATGTAGATGAACATAAATTCTATCTTAATTTCTGTTTATCGCATTCGTCAAAATCTGTACCTTTTTCTTTCGACCATTCTGTTTTAGGCAACCACAGAAATTTGGACCATTCATTCATTTGGGATTTTTAAAAAAACTAATTTTAGCATGTCTTTTCGTGGCTTCATCAGCAACACGGCACATATCTCCACCAAAAAATACCAGATTGTTAATCGAGTTTCTCCGTTGTATGTTCAGATTATCAAAAATATCTTTATCCCAATCAATTCTATTCTTCTGTATGACCTGATAGAGAATTAAATATTGACATAAATAGTTTCAAAACATCTCGTTTGGTGGGTTTCCTCTTTCAGTCGTAGTCTGTGTTTGATTTTCTAAATTAAAATTTCTTAATTATTGGCAATTTAATTACATATGGTAAATGCTGCTTTACTGTGAACATAAATGGCATCTTTAATTAACTTCTTAACTTAGCTTCTTGTGCAGTATCTGTACTATCTAAGTAATCATCCATACAGATTTTCCCTGTTGCTTCGGGCATTTCTTTGAAAATTCATAAACACTTCTGTTTTTTATTCCATACACATCTGGCTGAGCCTTTTCTTCCATGCCTTGATACACAATCTTTTGAGCAGTCCAATTTTCCTTCTTCATGACGTCCAGAACAAACATTTTTTTAAATGCCAATTACTACATTTTGTCATGTTGATTAGCTTCCATTTCCGTGATTTCCTAAACATAATTTTTCTTTATCATTTTCCCTATTTTGGCAATGTAACTTGTTGCAGAATCTTCATTTCTATCCATTCTATTTTTTGTACACCTAAGCCTCTTAAAAGCGTTCGTTTTACTTTTTGGCAAAACTGGTTTGTCCACAATAAACCGGTTTTAAATCTATTTCCTTCAACGACAAAATTTTCCAATTTTTTTTTGATTAAATCACGAAGGATATCACGGTCATCCTTTTCTTTATGGCCCACTAAACATGTAAATTCTTCTGAAACACCTTCGTTGTCAATCCTGAAATTTTCGTAAACCACCCATCCTAAAGGGGTCTTGTTTGTACATAATATACTAAAACGTATCCTCCGAATCCGCAATCAAATAGTTTATTGTCCAAGCAATCGCATCAACTATCATTATAGCCTCAATAATTTCACTCATAACAAAAACCCAAATAACAAGTAATATTAATATTCAATCAACACTTTTACTAATAATGAACTTTGTTTTGTTAACCAAAATAGGAACCGCCCCATTCCATTTTTGATTTCCTGAAGTAGTAGAGGGACTAGATTGAATAAATTGTTTATTAATCCCAACATGACAAAAAACTGCTCCAATAGTACTTTTAATATACAACATAAACTTTAATCTTTTTATAGTAACGATAATTGTAAGATCCATAGTGGTAAGAAGTATTACAGGTGTTAATCAAATTAGACTACGAGGTATTCTTGCCTGCTCTTCTATTAATCACATAGGATGAATACTGAGAACGATGATAGTAATAGAAACAATCTGACTGTATTATTTCCTTATCTACACCATTGCTACAATTAATTTAGTAATAATTATAAACAAAAATAAAATTCTTTTCTTAAATCAACTTTATCAATCAATGAATAAAAATCCAATAACAAAAATGTGATTCATCACTAATTTTCTATCATTAAGGGGGATCCCCCATTCTTAGAATTCTTGCCAAAATGACTAACTATTCAAGTTTTAATAATAAACAGAATAACTATTCTGCCAATCGTCATGATCATTTTTTATTTATTTTATTTAATTACCCTATCCACAATTTTAATAAACATTAATGAACAAAGCTGGTCTAAAAGATTCCCAAAATTTAACAGAACGACTATGTCAGTTATAAACTTCATTGCGATTTCAAGCCTTATCATTATTACAGTCCTATTCAACATGGCTTAGCAAGGATTTAAGTTAAAACTAGTAACCTTCAAAGTTACCAATAAAGGCTTTCTCTTTTAAGCCTTAGAATAATATTTACCTTCGAACTTGCAATTTGAAATCATGAACTGAATATAAGACCTAGCAAGAGGAACTAATCCGTAAATAAATTTACAATTTATCGCTTAAACTCAGCCACTTTACTAAATAAATGGTTTTTTTACAAATCATAAGGACATTGGAACTCTTTACTTCCTCTTCGGAGCATGAGCTAGAATGCTAGGGACGTCGTTGAGATTACTGATCCGGGCCGAACTCGGAAATCCAGGATCCATAATTGAAAACGACCAAATCTATAACGTGATTGTTACTGCCCACGCGTTTATCATAATCTTCTTTATAGTTATTTTTATTATAATTGGAGGATTCGGAAATTGACTCGTCCCTTTGACGCTAGGTGCACCTGACATAGCCTTCCCACGAATGAACAACATAAGATTCCGACTTCTCCCACCTTCACTTTCACTACTCCCAATAAGAAGAATTGTTGAAAATGGAGCAGGAACAGGATGAACAGTTTACCCACCCCTATCAGCCAATATTGCTCGCAGAGGAACATCTGTTGACCTAGCAATTTTCAGACTACATCTTGCAGTTGTTTCATTAATTCTAGGGGCAGTAAATTTCGTTTCTACAGTCATTAATATACAATCAACAGGAATTACATTTGATCGTATACCCCTATTTGTTTGGGCAGTAGCTATTACCGCCCTACTTCTACTTTTATCCCTACCAGTCCTAGCCAGAGCAATTACAATACTATTAACTGATCGAAACTTAAACACCTCTTTTTTTGATCCAGCAGGTGGTGAGGATTTCTTTAATTCTAATTTTACATTTTTCCTGTAGAATTGAAAATTTTAAGTTTTAGCTTTTTTCTGCAATTGGTATACTGAAATTGTGCAACTACGAATTCGTATTTATCTTTAGAGCGCTGTTTTGCCTTTTTGTCTGCTTTTATTGGGTTTTCACTTTATATACAAGTTCTACCGTTCTACGTTTTCTTCCCATTTTTGCATTTTTGGACCGGTCAAGATATTTAGAACATATCGTAATATGTTAAGCAGTTTATTTACTTTTTGTTTAAAATTTGAAGTGTTTTTGGTTCACTGGCAGTTTTAACAAAAGCTTTGTAAGAGGTATGCATTTACCCATTTATACAGTTTAATCCAGAAAGTCATTTTAATGTGCCTGTTAGTGTGTGTAGTGTTTCTAAAATTAATTCATAATCAAATGCTTGTTTCAAAGATCTATGTACGTAGTCTTACTACACTTCAGTCTGAAGTTAATGAGAAGCACGATTTTATGAAAACTTCCAACAACGGGTTCTTGATCTTAACTCAACAGCTATATCTCTTCGTTGTACTTGTATAAAACCGCCGAAGATCTGGTATAAAAAACTGTCCAAGCTTTCGTTATGCAATCTTTTGCAATAGGTGTGATAATGACTTAAAAACATTTATTTTGAATTTGCAGTAATTGTTGTTTGTATAATGCCTGATTTTCATTATCCTCATTTTTGTTTATTACTATTTATTTAGTTATTATTATTTCAATCATTTTTTGTTTTATTTTCATATTTCTTTGTATGTGTTTAGGTTAGTGAAGTGTAATCATTGACAAAAGGGGAAGGAAAACCTAGAGAGAATTTTGAATGTAGAAATTGTATGACAACGTAAATGCGGTTCAGTTCGGTAGCATTCTCGTTTTACAGGTTTTTGTGCTATTAAAAATACTATTCTGTTTTCTATTTTTTTTTCTTTTTGTTCGCGGCTGCACTTCACTAATTTATTTAAATTATTTATTTCTGTGGGGTCTCCTGGTTAAATAGACTAATCTATGATTAGATTTTGCTAGAAGACCCCTCAAATTATAAAACTATTTTTATCATTTTCTAATTTGTTCTAATTCTTTTCTACAAATAAAGGTGTTTATTATTTTTATATTTATTATTTTTATTACTACATCGAAACTTCATTGTACATGTGACTCTACCTATGATATATAATTTATATTTTAATATTTCTTTAAATACATTAATTAGTTGATAATTATAGAGTTAATTTCATTTTATGCTAATAAACATGTAAATATTTTTTTATTTATTAATAGTTTGTTAATGTTACGTGAACCTCAATTTTACAGACGGCTGAGGCGTATAATGTGTGTTGCTTAATTAATGTTTGCATAAATACTTAATTTTAGTTTTTTTCTTTCCAAATGTCTAGTAGACTGTGAAGTGCAATGTGGGCTGCCTAACAAAGGCGCTAGCGAATACTTGACATGGCGTGTTATGTGTGTTGCCTAGTCTTGTTCTCCAGAAAACGCGCTTAATGCATAATGTTTTTTGATTTAGTTAAACTATTTTTAGAAATGGTACAATTTCTAGCCGCTTGTGATAGGATAGCTTCTTTCTAAGATTGTTTTAAACTTCTAATTACACTTTTAAAGTTTAATTAAATGTTAGAACAATTTACCTACTGCTGCACAATAACATAAGCAATCATAAAATTCTTTTCTCATTTTGACGAACATTCTATTACTTGATTTCTCAACTCGTAATTTGCTAGTCTCTTTTTACTAAAATGAAAGTGTATTACCTACTCAATCGACATATTAACAAAATCTCCCTTGAAAACATCGCGAGAAGCAGGAATTTAAATAAGTTCGTAAACACATGCCATTTCCTTGCGGTACACCACCCTGTATATACTACCATTAAAGCAGGTGCATTGTTATCTTCTGATTTCTTCACATCTTGAAAATTAAAACTTTGAATCATTTTTTAACAAGTGTTTCGGGTCAAAATTGTCATCCACTGATGTTTTCTCTTTTCTTTTCCTGTACTGTTTTACACTGTAGAGATAAGAGGGTGTAGAAACATTATTTTATTTGTCGTGACAAAACGCCATCTTCTCCTTAGTGGAAAGTTGTAAATTTGCGTTAAGACGATGATTTTATCATTTTCCTACCTCAGGTGGTAGTCATATTTCGACCCCTATTAGCATTCTATAGGTGGTTTTGTTATCTCTAGTTGGTTCATTTTGTATTTATCATCTTTAATTCAAAAACTAGGAGGTCGTGATTTATCTTCCGAATTAGAGTGGGACGCACTGTGTAAATTCCCAGAAAAAGAATTTTATCTCTGTTATACTTTTTGGTTTATTTTTAGCTTGATAGGTCGTTATTAAAGAATGGTAGTCAAATTACTAAAAACATTTATTGGACGTTCCGGTATATATATATCATTATCAACAAAGTGATTACAATTTGGTTTTTCTTATTTTTACCTGTAATATAAATTAATTTGTTATGTTATTGGATTACATTATATTTGTACATTATTTTACTTTATCTCTGTTATCAGAGGCACTGATAACTAGGTAGAATCGTTCCAATTCTATTTCCTAAATTCTTTAATTAGTTCAGTCAATAAGCTGGGAGAATAAAAAAAACAGCACGAATTTAAAAACTTTTGTGCAATGAGTTTTATATGACGCCAAGGTCATTCATGACTATTGAGACCTTCCCCCCGGCCCCCCTTCTGCCCCAAATCGCAAAATCAACCCTTTTAACCACCTCCTTTCTGGAGAATTTTTTTTATTTGTGAAAATGTGTGAATTTTAACTCAAAAATGGCTTCTAGGCGGTTTTTTGGATCGCTGATCACGAATCCGGCATTAGGTTTCCGGAAGAGTAAACCTGGTCGTGGAAAAACGGAAAATTTGGCTTAATTTCTGGAAAAATTTTTCTTGTTTGTGGAAATTTTGAATTTTACCTCGAAAATGGGTCCTAGGAGGTTTTTTTGGTCGCTGATCACGAATCCGTTATTAGCTTTCCGGAAAAACAATCCTGGCCGCAGAAAATTGAAAATTTTTGTCATTTTCTTTATTTTTCTCATGTTTAACCGCTCTTAGGTAGCAGTTCATCTTGCTTTCGATGTAGTCGACATGTTTGAAACTATTTTTTACTGTTGCAGTGAAAATTGCGGTGAACCCGTGCAAAATCATTGAGAAATTCTCAAAAAAAAACGTGTTTCGAGTGGATATCGGAGTAATAGCATGCTGTCACTTTGAAAATAACAACAACATCTAGAAAAAACTTTTTTTTTAAATATTCCAATTTTCTACGACCAGGTTTGTTTTTCAGATAAACTAATATTGAATTCGTGATCAGCGACCCAAAAAACTAACTAGAACCCATTTCCGAGCTGAAATTCCAAAACTGTCTTTTGAAATTGGGCAAAATTTTTCGATTTTTCAGGGCCAGGAAACTAATATCGGATTCGTGATCAGCGACCTAAAAAACTATCTAGAACCTATTTTCCAGCTAAAATTCCAAAATTGATTTTTGTAATTGGGCAAAATTTTTCGTTTTTTCACGGCCAGGGTAGTTTTTCTGGAAAACTAATATCGGATTTGTGATCAGCGACCCAAGAAACTTCCTACAACCCATTTTCGAGCTAAAATTTCAAAATTGTTTTTCGAAATTGGGCAAAATTTTCCACGGCAGGATAGTTTCTCCAGAAAACTAATATCGGATTCGTGATCAGTGACCTAAAAAACTATCTAGAACCCATTTTCGAGCTAAAATTCCGAAATTGTTTTTCGAAATTGGGCAAAAGTTTCCGATTTTCCACGGCCGGGGTAGTTTTTCCGGAAAAGTAATATCAGATTCGCAATCAGCGACCCAAGAAACTTCCTACAACCCATTTTCGAGCTAAAATTTCAAAATTGTTTTTCGAAATTGGGCAAAATTGTCCGATTTTCCACGGCAGGATAGTTTTTCCGGAAAACTAATATCGGATTCATAATCAGCGACCCAAAAAACTATTTAGAACCTATTTTCAAGCTGAAAATCCAAAATTGTTTTTTGAAATTGGGCAAAATCTTTAGATATTCCACGGCCAGGGTAGTTTTTCTGGAAAACTAATATCAGATTCGAGATCAGCGACCCAAAGTCCTCCTAGAAGCCATTTTTGAGCTAAAATTCACACATTTTTACAAAAAAAAATCCCCAGAAAGGGGGTGGTTCAAAGGATTGATTTCGTAATTTGTGGTAGAAAGGGGGCGGAGGGGAAAATCTCAATAGTCATGAATGATCCTGGGGTAATATAGAACTCATTGCAAAAAAGTTTTTTCAAATTCCTGCTGTGTTTTTTTTATTCGGTCTTTTCTTCCCAGCTTATTGACTGGACTATACGACTTACTCAAGTTTTAATTAGTCCCAGGTTCGGAATACATTAATATTTGCCGTGAAAAATCTTATTTGTGTTAATTCACACCATCGTGCCTTCTTTTCTTTCTTTTAACATACTGTAGACAGTGATAAGCGACGTTGAAGTTTATTTTCTATAGCGACGAACTTTAATTTATTGTGAGGTAATTAATCTTTTTGGTTAGCTTATCTCGAGACAGAAATAGAAATCTTTGTTTAGAATCTTGATTGGCTAGGATGTAAGTACTCTGCTAAGTTGATTTAGATTACGCTTAATCCTCAACCTATCTTCTGAAGGAACACTGTATCATTTTACTAATCTCGTTTTTTTGACCCTTGCTATATTTCTCAATTTTGAAATACCATCGATTTAGTAACTAAATCTTTTTTTAAAGGTTTCTCCAAAGGTTTAAAAGTTTGTTTTCCTATGAAAGAGAAGCGTTTTTGCTTTTTCTTGATTGATTGATGTCCAAAGTATTTGTTAATTCATCACTCCAATAGAAAAACTTCTAATTCCAAGGTTATCTATTCATTGGGAACTTTGCTAAGATTCCCCCCCAGTGACTTTTAAAAATTTTCTGTTATTGGTTACTAATGAGACGACGGTTCTAAGCCGAGTTTTCAAGCAGGTCGTGGTGCAATCTTCTCTCGTAGCTGCATCTGGGGGAGCATCATCTGCAAGTCTACCTGGTGATGACTGTTCTTGCCGTCATATCAGGTAGTGAGTTTTAACCTTCCCGTGGGTTTCCGCAGTTATTTTGAATACTATTTCTGGAGTGTTTTCTCGGTTTCTTCTTTTTCTTCTTATTTCCGGTTGGAGTAATTTGATTTTATTCTCAGGCTTATGCAGCTTCCAACTCTAGATGCAACTCTCAACTGCAGATAAAATTTGTCAACCTTCAAATTTGTAAATCGCCCAATAAATTCAATTAATTTCCAGCATGCTTTCTTATTTGAAATAATATATTCAGTCCAAAAAAGCCTTTGTTATATGGGCAACTAATTGAGAAGTTTTTGTAGTAACGCTGGATATATTAAACGATCTTCCTCTCATAAAACTTCGATAGTTGCTACTAAATTCTCTACTTCATCAGCAAACTTTATTGAAGTCTGTTTTCTTTGAAGGGAGTGAACCTACTTATTTTGTGCAACAACAACAAAATAAACTGTTTTCACCAATTAATCGTATGTTAGAAGTCTTCAAACGGTAAATTGGTTTATTTATGTTTAATAAAGAAGAAGAAGAATAAGAATTTAATAAAATCAGGTAGGTGGTAATGTTGAATTTATTTGAATTATCAAAAGTTTTGTAGATAAAATCCACGGATTCATTACGGCAAATTATAAAAAGTAATAATTAGTATGATGCTGCTGCAAGGTATACAATTTTGATTCATGTTGTCACAATAACCGCAGCACCACAATAATTGCGAGGTAGCTATTTTTCAACTTTTCATATGGTTTCTGTTTATTTTCTATTGTCTTACAGTGCAACGTAAAAATTCACGATAATCATTTACATTTTTCCTGCCTGCAGTATAATGCGAAATAATATAAAATAAAATTGAATTCTCCATCTATAAAACCAAAAATAAAAATAAAACATTTACTTTTATGGGATAAAAATCGTAAAATTTGTATAGAACATGATATTAAAATGTTCCTTGAATTGGGACTGGGATCTGATCCAAATACAGATAACCTCAGGGAAAATCTATAAGGAGTCTTGAAAAGACGGTGTTCGTTGTTCACCTTATATTTATTGCATTCGCTTTGTTCTCCTGCATTTCAAGGATTATTGAAAGTATCTTGCAAGACGGAAACCTAGTTTAAGTTATCTATAAAAAGTGTGTTAAAACTGAAAACCTCTATGTTATTCTAATAATTAGGTTTGAATTTTTAACAATCTTTGCGTCGTTATTGTAGGTTTTACAGCCTGTGATCTTTAAAATATTCCATTATAAACGATCTTCTCGACTTGAGAGTGCTTTAATTCGCTTAGCAGAGGCTTGGTTACACGATTTACTTTTTTTTTCAGGTCTTTAGGGGATTTCCCTTTTTCTCTCGTTAACCGAAGCTTTGTTTATCTATTTCATAATAAAGGACAAGTTTATTTATAATGAAGTTGATAAATCATTTCTTGTTTAATCGAGATTTTTACTTGTTAGTTATTACATTACTAAAAATCATCATTGTAGGTATACTAGCTAACGCAAACAGTATGATAATAAAATTGCGGATGTTGAATGAGGTCTTCAAATAGCTGAAAATTGATTTTTCCTGTGGCCGTTATTCTAGATACAATTTATGGTTTGTTGTCCTTCGCGGAAAAATAAATAAAAAAATAAATTGCTTCTGAATAGAATATAATTGGTTTGTATGTCTGTTTTCAGGTATTCTTAAGAAAAACTTCTATGTTGTCTTATATCTCGAAAATAATAATGAGACAACTCCACGTTAAATCCAACTAATTGTAAGTTTTGTTTTCAATTTTTTTTTCTACGATGTGAAATAAAAAGACAATAATGAATGAGGTATTTGCTTGTGGATTTGAATATCTGAAAGAGAATTAATACTTTTTAGGAAAATCGAGCATCAAACCTCAACCGGAAACAAAATCTCAGCAACGGAAAGTATGCGAACATACTTGACATGGTTAACACTTGATAGATTCTAAAGAATCTAAAAGTTTTACCAAGCGATTAAAGCTAACTGCCAGGAAACAGAGTTTTAGAATTAATAAAATCTCTTCGTTATTTCTTTTGGCCTGCTCTTCGGGCAAGGCCACTTTTACACAATTTTGGGCCGCTTAAGTAATTTTTCATTTATTTTTACGTCTTTACTTTTGGTCCAATAGGAAGATCTGTACGAAAAGCTGATGTCCCAGAGAAATGTGGTAATAACCCAAAAACTAAAATAGCTAGCGAAAATGTTATATGTTAATTGATACGGATGGGCGAAGGACGAAAGCTTATGCTAGCTACAACTTCAAGGTTACGCGACTACGCAGCAAGCGGTGAGAGCAGCCGCCATTTTGCGTACCGAAATAAAATATGCTCAGCTGTATATTTCTTCTGCCTTGCCGATGATAACAGAAGGCCACAGTACCCGTTTCAAAATGGCAACACTGATAAATTCTTTTCCTTGTTTTTGATAAAAATAAAGTTAGTTTGCTGTTTTCTGGACATTGGTGAAAACTTTACTTGAAAAATTTTTTTAGCAATCCTAAATTGAATTGAGGTGAGTAATTCATTTATGTGTTGTTGCTTTACACTTTTACACTGTTAATAATGATATTACAGTCGATTTTCTTGTTGCAGGTTACGATGTCACGAGTGTGCAGGTCAAAGAGTCTGAAACTCTATAACAAAAACGATCCAGAAGCACTAGAAAAAACCGTAAAAGATGTCAAAAACAACGTTTTGACTTTGAGAATAGCAGAAAAGAGACACGGTGTACACTATTTCGTGATATACCGCCACTTAAAGAAAGGTGATACAATAAGGACTTAGGGGGGACAGACTTGCTTAACAAAAAGTGTGGAAAGGGTACTAGTAGCGAGGTTAAAGGTTGTTTGTTGTCAACTTCAAAGCTAATAATTAAAAATTTTTTGGATAGACAGGCAGAGCAGGTTGCAAAATTTAAGGACAATTTACCCGGCAAAAAGTTCGTTTACACTTTCTCAAACGGCATAAATCAGAACTGTCCTTCAGGATGTGCCAAAATATAACTACGAATAGCGCTGCTGTCTTCCCTAACACCATCAGTGACTATTTTAACAAAGTAGAAAGACAGCTTAAGGATGTACCACCTCAGAATATGCTGAACTGTGACGAAGCAAACCTTTCTGATGATTCCGAGAAGAACAGAATTATAGCCAAACGAAGATACAAATATCCAGAAACGTTGATGATCAGCACAAAATCATCCATTTTAGTTATGTTTGCTACTGCCTGTGATAGTACGATACGACCCCCTTATGTTGTCTACAAGGCCTAACATATGCATAACTCATGAACTGAAGCTGGGCCTAAAAATAAAAGGTACAACCAAACGAAATCTGGATAATTTCACACGTTTTGTTTTTAAGACTGTGTGAAAACTATTGCTATTACGTTTTTGAAAAAGCTGCCAGGTAAGAAAATATTAATTGGAGATAATCTCAGTTCTCACCTGACAACAGAGGTCATGCGATTATGCAGTGAACATAATATTCATAAGATCTTCTTGCTTCTAAGCTCCACACATCTTACGTAACCTTTAGATGTTGCACTTTTTCATCCGCTAAAGATTTCATGTTTTTTCTGTTTTTCGAACAATTGAAGAATGGACATGGGAGGCACGAGGCTGCTTTGCCCAAAAGATAAATTTCTTCAGCTCCTCAAAACATTGGCATGTTGCTGAAAATGGACCCAGTAATGTAAAAGCAGGGTTTAGAAAGTGTGGCATTGTCCCGCTTTATAAAACACAAGTGCTAGAAAGTTTGCCTGAAGGTCAAAATAGTGTTGATGAGCAAGAAGAAGTTGGCTCGCCTATGGATAACAATTTTGTCAATCGTTTGAAAAAAATAGATATGAAGACACACAAACATCTAATCGCAAAAAAGAACAAAAATTGGAGTGGTCACGGAAAAAAGCGGTTTCTTAGATAGTTCAAATTTAGATGCAAATAATCTTCATGACTTAAACTCTTCATTACATTTAGCTTCTAAAACCAATTCATCGTCTGAGGACGGCGAAGAAGAAAAATGTCAGTCAGAAGCCAAAGAGCTAAAGTCAGAACACCAAGCGGTGTCGCATTAAACTCTATGATATTTAAAAAGGATGACACAGAAGATCCGACGAATTACAGGCGCATAACCTTGTGTAACACTAGATTAAAACTTTTTCTCAAATTATATCAGAAAGATTGATTACACAGACATACAGTAAAAATATGATTCTGGAGTAACAAAGAAAATTTTGTAGTTTTCAAATCTGCTTTTGACTCTGTGGCTTGTTCTCATCCTTTTAGAAAACTTTTCCATTTGGGAATAAGTGGAAAAGTAAGATAATCCAGAATATTTGGCTTCAAGCTGCTGTTTATGTAGAGGTAGATAATCAAATCACCAGCGATATCAACGTAGCTCAAAGTGTTCTGCAAAGGGAACATCTTAAGTCCTCTGCTGTTTTTTTCTGTTTTTAACATTGATGGCTGTAACGACTGTTCAATGTATGCTGATGACTCTTATCCGAGTCTCTCATCAACTTGCAAAGAAAACCGAATGCACTTTAATGTTATTGGATAGTTAACTGTTTTATAACAAAAGTTCTTCTACGTAGTAAAGTGTAAAGTCTTATGTTTATCACCAGGCTCTTTTCTCTAGTTCCGGTATGTTTAACATAGCACAGCAGTACTTTACTCGAAAGGCTAACACTGCTGTAGGATCACTTACCAACATAATACGCAGCTGCAAATCTGATTCCCGGGACTATAAAATAAAACCATACCTTAACATACTTGATTAAATATTAATTTTTAAATTTTAAATACATATAGAAAATCTTCTGCGACTCGGTTCTAGTAACTGAGCTACAAGGTCAATCATGTGCGAAGCCAAATATGTCTCTATACGTAGCTATTGATAATTGTCAGAACTGTTAATCAAACTTGATATTTTTAGGTTAACACAGACATTGTCTGAATCTCTTTTAGTTTTAATTCTTTCTTTCTACATAAACTTAAAACGTTAAACAGGCCCCTGCCACTTTTTCCCAGATTATATAATTATATACAAACTTTTAGAAGAGGATTTTGGGTGCATAGATCTAAATCTTCTTGTTAGTCGATCCAGTTTCTTTAAGCCGGTCGCAGTCTATTTAATGACTCGAAACGTGTTACCCAGGTGTTTATGGCACTTACGATATTTTTGCATTTAGTCTAGTGTTCATTAAATTCGTAAAGTTTTGTCTGATTTTTCTATGTATTCACGTTTTATTATTAAATGTTTTATACCTTTGCAGGTCTAGGTACTTGTAACTTCCATCGGAGAGTAAAGGTTCCCTTTAACTACTAATACTGTAGCACATTTATCTATGCCCAGATTAATACAAAAGTTTTATTAATCAACCAATCAAGGACTTTGGTTGCCCTTCCGTCTCAGCATACAGTAGAGCAAATGACTTATGCGTGTAGAGTGTCTTTTATCTGTCCTTTTCCCTTACCTGGATTTGCTTAAGAGAACCGATAAAGGATTCAAAAAAACACAAAACCATGCTGGAGACTCCCCTTGAAAAATATCCTTTTTTATTTGGATCCTTCTCAGGGTTCTGATGTTTAGTCGCAAGTCCACATTCTAGATCTTCACTGTCTGTTCCAGAAATTGTTGTAGAACAGGACTTATTTGTATGTATTCTCAGTGCTAATGACAGCCAATTATGTGGAAGAGAATCGAAAGCTTTAGCGTAATCTAGGTAGCACTTAAATAGAATAGATTAACTCTTCTAATAAACTTTACACGAAAAATAACGGGAAATACAGAGATATCAAAAATGATTACAAACCACGTAACCACTAATTTAAAAGTAGGGTGAAATTTTATTTTTCGGCGTTTGCCATACTACGGAGTAACGCCCACCCGAGTAGATGTCTAACCTAAAATTACATCGGCGTGCGTTTGCTCCGTGACACATTTACGATAAGGCCACATTTCATGTAGCTGATGATCTAAAAACAAATAAAATTAGTTTAAACAGAGGCGTAAGGCAAGGGGACACTATTTTCCCTACCCTATTTTCTCATGTACTAGAGATGGCCTTAAAAAAATTAAACTGGAATAATAAAGGCATTAATATCGATGGCCACTGTCTCAACCATTTACGTTCTGCGGATGATATTGTTCTTATTAGCAACGATTCAAGTGAACTACAACAAAGATTAAGAAAACTAAAAGTAGTATCTGAAGAAATAGGGTTTACCATGAACATAGAAAGACCAAAGTCATGACAGCCGCCGAACAAGAGGTTAGGGTAGATGATAATGTAAAGAAGAAGTAGACAGTTATATATAATATTTGGGTCATACTATAACTTTAGGAAAAGGCAACCCGACAGGCGAGATAAAAAGACAAATACGTATGATGCGGGCAGCCTTAGGGAGATTAAGTTATATCCTTAAGAATCCCAAAATTCCCATAAATTTAAAGAGAAGAATCTTTGACACCTGCATCTTACCGGTAATGACCTATGCCGTGGAGACAACAACATTAACCCTTAAATTCACAAGATAACTCAGAGTAGCATAAAGAATCGTTGAGAGAATCATGTTAGGAATTAGTTTGAGAACCGCATAACCAATCCGGAAATCAGAAGAAGAATTGAAAGAATCGCTAACCTGAAATAGAACTAAACGGGTTATATAGAAGACAGGACAAAACCAGATGAACAAAGACGATCTTAAATTGGAGACCGAAAACTACCAAACGAAATATCGGCAGACCGCAGCAAAGATGAAAAGATGATCTTGTAAAGTCGTTGGGAATGAGATGACAACAGATTGCACGGGATAGGGTAGCATGGAGAGAAAAAGGGGAGGCTTACGTCCAGGAGTAGACATCAAAAGGCTGAAGAAGAAGCAGAACAAAATCGAGTTGAAAAATTGTCGAGGGCAGGGTTATTACAAAAGAGCCAATATGAAAGGCAAGAATAATGGCGTTCAGAACAGAATCCTTGACTGCAATCCGTTGGCATTTTTTATGCCTTGCGGCTGTTATAGTCTGAATTTATTATTGCACGATGCTGGCAGTCAATTTGTTTAGAGTTTCAGGAAGATTGTATTTTTTATTTGCCGCCTTTGTTAATCGCTGGAATATTTTACTTGACCACGTTAAGTTTCTTGCCGTAAAAAGTTTTAGTGTAAAAGCTTTCGGTTTCAGATTGGAGAGATCCATGATGCACTCCTTACCTTTGCTGAAAGGAAGAAACAACACAATCCTGATATTTCACGTAAAGCAATTACTTTGTTTAAACAGCTTAAAAAATTCGATGTTTTTGTGTCACTCGTAATTTGGTATGAGATATTACTCAAAATCAACGTCATCGGTGAATTAATGCAAGATAGGAGTATGGATGTATGTAAAGTTGAAAAACTAACAAGGGATTACGTTAAATTGTTAAAAAATATAAAGAGAATGGTTTGAAGAAAGCCACCACAAGTGCAAAAGAGCTTGCCCACATTTTAGAAACTGAACCTGAATTTCTGTAAACAAAAAGAGTGAGGTATGTGAAACAAAAGTTCTGAAAATTAAGATGACCTCATTTCTACAAGAACACCCGAGAAACAGTTTGAAATCGAGCTTTTCAGCTCACTACATGACGTTACCCTTATGCCAATCCATAAACGATTTAAGCAACTTGGTTAACACTTAGCTTCATTCATTCATAATATCCAAAAGTTGTGGCAAAGAAAAGAACTGCTCTGATCTTCACCTGGCTTTAACTGTGGGCACATAAAGCTGATATTGAAGGCAGCGCTTTATATAACGAACTCGTGAGTATTCAAAAGTTTGTGAAAACCATAAACGATCCATTTCTGCTTAACATTTTAAATTTTCTCAAAACACTCACCTAGAGGAACTTTGTCCAAACATATGGATTTCGTTGAGAATATTATTGACTCTACCATTTTTGAGGCTAGTGGCCAGAGAAGCTTCTCAAAGTTGAAATTGCTTGAAACATTTTTGAGATCAACGATATGCTAAACTCATTAGCAACCTTTTTGGTTAAAAACGAATTGGCTCAAGCTATTAATTTTTTTGAAGCTGTAGACATTCGCTGAACAAAAAACAAGAAACGTCAATCTGCCTTGATGTAATCCTAGACAATATTGCATCTTGTATTCTATTTAAGTAACCATTCTTTCCACTGCTGGATGCATTTCCTACAGGTTAAAATTTAATTTATTATTTATAAGGGCGCATTGAAAATCTGAAAGAGGGCGCCGATTGATTTAAAACCGGCCCTGATACATTATATTAAAAACAAACTGAAAATGTGCAATTTGGTATACAAAACACTAGTCTAATTTACAAAACAAATCGAAAGTTTTGGTTTTCAAGATTTCTGTTAAGAATCTACTTGCGTTTCAGCTGCTCGTAAGGATATATAACGAGAATAATAATAAACACGCGTCGACTTGGCAAATGGTTTATGTTGATAGAGCAGGATAGGCCACGCTTTTAAGTTTTTTCTGAGTGGGTTTTTATTAAGATGATTTAAGAATTATCGCTTCGGTTAGCATTTTGCTAACTTTCGTTTATCATTTATTGCAAATAATGCATATTCGCATTCTGTATATATTTCTTTGTAGATATTTAATTTTCCCTTCTTCGATAAATGTTATTCGCCCCTAGCAAATTTATGAAATAAAATATTTGCCCCTTTTTCGCTTCTTCTGCTGTGATTGAATAAAGCTCGAACCTTTTAAAAATTAGATGTATCTGCACTTCGCTGTTTTATATTTTCTTATTCTGAGAATTTTGTCGATGCAGCAGACACGTAAATCGAGCTTCTTGACACTATATGCAAATTACCTTTAAGCAGCTACTTCAGGTCAAACGAGTAGGAATGGGTTAGGTTTTCCACTATTCGCGTTTGCCAATAAACATCATCCTGCTGTCATCACCGCGAATCATTTTATCGAGGGGAAAGGACGCTGCAAGATGGCGTCAAACTAACGCCTCTTCTCGCTTGATATTTTTCAAAAAGTCAGGCTTGAGCTTTCAACAAGAACGCGTTGCGTTCCTTCCGTTCTCTAATACCTGGAGATTTTCCCTTTGGGGAATTTTTAAAGTCGCGAGATCCAATAGTTTGGGTAAAGCCACCGTGGTTTCATTGTTTAACCTGATCCGATTGTAGTATTTCGGAGTATAAGCGCGTCGCGATCTTTAATGCATCGGACACAGAGATTTACCCTGGATTTCAGGAAGATATCGTCAGCGTATCGTTACCTTTTTCAAACCTCAGTCCCGTTACTGGATTATTCAATCTCCATAGGGTGTTGTTATAATTCTCGTAAACAAACTTTTCGTATCGTTTCGCCAAGTACTCTTGGAAAATTGCTATGAGACTTCGACTGCGCACACTGGAGACAAACAAAAGTTTTTCAGTAAGTATTGTGGGATTTATCAGCTGCTACAGGAGAGCCCTATTGCGTATCTCGTAGACCGGAGCAGTTGGTCAGTCTTAGGGTCAGTTGTTCATTTATGCAGGTCAAAGTTAACTAAGACTAGTGACCTCTCAAGTTATAACCATTCCGTCATCGTCCTCTGCCGTTAGGCCTCTCTATGACTCCGGCCCAATCTCCGATAAAACCGAGCAAGTCGTTTCTTAAGGCATACCGATATTATTTCATGCTATGTCATTTCTCAGGGTCACTAAACCTATCTTTACACGTAACACTTTGTTCGGCATCCAGATTCGCAGACAAAACATGGTTTTTTTTATCAATACAACGGCTTCCTGAAGCCAGGGACAATGAAATATCTGGCTGTGGTTCGTTGACAGCCAGATCTGATCAGTCAAACTTTGCAGCTAGCTTTATACAAGAGCCCGGGAATTAAACTTTTCTTATTAAGAAGCGTAAAAACAAGGTCAGACTTTTTGAATAATAGTAATAGCTTGACTTCGATTATCAAATAGAAGATTTTGCGATGATAACTAGTGGAAACTTATACACTTAAAAATCTAAAAAAAAATATTCCAATAAACTTAACCATGCTAATCTTTTAACAGCACGTGAAGTGTTGGTTTAATGGTGTGTTTAAACTTTACCTATCGAATGGTTTCATTTCATTCAATTAATTTCCAAACATTGATGTGGAGCAAAACTTAAATTCTTGTTAAATTATAAACAAAATACAAATTCTTGTAAGGTATTTGAAAAGTCATAAATTATGTAGAAATTTAAATTGCAAGTAAGTATAAATGTTAGATATTACCTTCTAAATTATTTATTATACGAAATAAAACCGGCCTTGTGAATGTAATAATTGATACGTGAATATCTTCCCGCTGGGAAATATATTTCACTTTCCTGTAATACGATAAATATGAATTATCTCCACTAAGCTTTAGAACGGCTACATGAAGATTCCGGAGTAATGGAAGGTTACATGTAACTTTAATAATAAGTCGAAATTTAACTGTCATATTTTTCTTGCGCCAAACTTTATGGAATTTAAAAATCCTTATAAAAAGAACAGGCCAAAAGAAATAATTCATAGAAACTAGAAGTGAAGCAATTTCAAGCTCGAGCAATTGCACGATTGTACGCGGTCGGAACGAATAATGAATCTAAACTTCGACGCAAGAGTCATTCTGTTCTAATTCCCACTTCAGTTGCAGGCGATCTTTAGAAAAATTACTGAAAAAGAAATGTAGAACTCGTATTACTTTGGGATCATTATAATCTGTATTAACTCATTCATCTTGATGTTCCAGGAAAAGTAGTTGTTTGCTGAAAAAGACCAAAAAATCGTGCAAATGAAAACGCAACGTTTGAATCTAATAAAAAAAGACATTTCTGCTTTTTCTTCCGTAGCCGGAAGGTTTACTTTATATCATGTAATAATCAAGCACATCATTTTATAGCTGTAAGGGTTGGCGAGTAAATGAAAATTCTGAAAGGATTTTCCGAAGTCATATCTCTTTGATCGGTTAATGCTTTCAGTACTTTACAGTATTTATTTGCATGATTTGGAGGTCAACATTTCTAAATGTAAATAAATCTACTTTATAGCTTTATTAAGCTTTGAATTTCTCTGTCCTAAGTAAACTTACCATTTCTTCCAAAAGAAGGAGGAAGATTTTTTCTGTTTTCAAATATATTTCCAGTAAATTTGTGATTGTTTACAAAAATTTAAATTCAAATATCTTAATCGTAAAAAGAAACAGAAAAAAGATTTTTTTCACGATTTCAATTCCATCTTCAATATTTTAATTTGCTACGTTTTCATCACTGTATTTGTAAAAGTGAAGAATTGTATGAGAGTTCTTACGCGAACCTACACAAAAATGTAAATAGAAATAGAGAGATGGCAAATACAAATACTCAGACGGTATTCAAAAGTTTTTCAGGCGCTGATGATTTCATGAGCAATTTAATTCTACGAGATACATGGACCAAATGATACGATTTTTTTTTGTTGTTTCTACTTTTTATAACTTTAACATCTTATTTTATTTGCTGAAGTAAACTAAGTGGATCGTAAAAATTTGTTTTATTTGCTTCCTTTTATTCAACAAGCGATTTCGTCTTGTTATAAAGAAACGTTAAGGTTAGGATGGTATTAGACCTTTTTCAGATTTAATTTTTCCAGATCTTCTTTGTTATATAGAATTTATCTCGTGCTGCTTTTTATTGTTTATAATTTGTTATGCAAATTGGGTATCTATATACCTTGTAGGAGTATCTTAAACTGAATTTATCCGTTTTTTACAAAGTGATACAATGCTTATTTCAAAGATGCGGAACTGAGATTCTACTGGGCGCGCTTTGAATTCACCATAAAATATAAGGAACAACTGCGAAACAAGTCGCCATTGATTAATATTTGTTTGCGAAATTAATTTTTTTATATCTTTTTAGTTTAAATAAATATAATCTTTTCTACAGTTCGCCAACTTTTTTTATACATAAATGCACAGATTCATTAGTTTTTAATAAAACTCTAGATTTCTTGCGGGTCTGCAGAAGGCCAAGACTATCGCTTAAACCCACCATCTTATAATTCTAATATTATATTGCATTTTTAGTTCCACTAGCATAATATGTACATTTTGAGCGATGTAGACGCATTCGTTGGCTTTCAATTCTTTTTAAACATCATTGCAATTGATGCTAAAATACTGGAGCAGCAATAGACGCTGCCTTCCTTACCGCTACTGCAGAGCTGGCTTGACTGATTCAATCAGGCAAATCTTCCAGCATAAACGTTGGCTTAAAATCTTGTAAAATTACGATTATTACTGTTCGCATGCGAAATACAGCTGTCGATCTTGATCTCCACCGCACGTATGTTTCATGCCTGTTATTGGTGTCGGTGGCGGTGTTCGGGTGCCAAATTTGGTTAGGTTATTTATACCTCCTTTTCGTCCTTTGGTCGATCAGACGAGGCCTCACGAGTAGCTGCTGCGGAAACTTCACATCAAAATAAAAGACTAGAATAGTACAAAACTGGCCTATTCTGTTCAAATTTTAATATATACAAGCAGCCACTAGCTAATACCAGCTACGTAAGGTGCAAGTCAAGAGAGGTGCAAGCTTTACAGAATTGTTTTACGTACCTTACGAAGGTCTTCTTCTTTTCTAAACCGTTATCTACCCTATCGGTATAGGCCTCTTTATACGTTTTTCATTTCTGTCTATTTTGAGCGATTTCAACCCATTTTAGTCCTGCAGTTCGTTTAATGTCGTCTTATTATTTTGCTGCTCCATTTATATGTCTCCCTTGTCACGTGATCAGCCCACTGCCATTTCAACTTCGCTGCTCTTTCCACCACGTTTCGGATGTCCGTTCTTTCTCTTAACCAAGTATTAGTTTTGTGGTCTTTCAGTGTCACTCCTAGGATTTTTGTTTCAATGGCTCTTTGATTAATTCTTAATTTATCGGTAATAGCTTTGGTAAATACCCATGTTTCGGCACCGTAGGTGGTCACTGGCAATATACACTGATTGCATAGGTTTTGTTTCAGTTTTAGAGGGATGTTCATTTGGAATACATCTTTTAGCTTTGCGTAGGCTGTCCAGGTTAGTCTTATTCTTTCATAGATTTCCATCTCTCGGTTTGTTTTTCCGATAGTAATTTTTTGCCACGAGTACTTGTAGTCGTCTACCTTTCTTACAGCTTCATTAGCTATTATTATTGAGCCTATGTTGTCTTCTTGATTTGTCATATATTTTGTTTTACTTTTGTTCATTTCTAGACCAATCCTTTCTGAAGCTTGTTTTATATCTTGCATTAGGAATGTGAGCTCTTCTTTTGATTTGGCAAAGGTAATGTAAGTATTTGCCCGATATATTGATTCCTCTCTCATTCCATTCGATTTCCTTGAGTGAATCTTCTAGAAATAGTGTAAATATTTTGGACAATAAATTGTCTCCCTGTCGCACCTCTCTTCTCAGCTCTACCTTTTCTGATTTTTAGTGCAGTTGAATTTGTTGTTGGTAAATTTTTTCAGTTATATTGATGTACCGACTGCCTATTCAGGCATTCCGTAAAGTTTCCGTCACTGTCCAAATTTTGTACCGTGTCAAAGGCTTTTCTAAAATCTATGAAAGCCGTCCATAATGGTATTTTGTATTCTGTGACTTTTTCTATCAAGATTCTCATTGTCTATAGGTGCTGCACTGTGCTATATCCCTTCCGAAAGCCTGCCTCTTCAATCGGTTGGTAGGTAAAAGTCAAGCTTCAGTGTTAATCTGTTTGTTATGATTTTAGAGAACAATTTATACAGTTGCTATAGAAGGCTGATTGGCCGGTAATTTTCCAGATCTTCTTGGTCTTTTTTTGTAAATTAGTGTTACTAGTGCACTGAACCAGTCTGTTGAGATTTTTCCATTTTCAAGACATCCATTAAACAACCTTTCCAGTTTGTGTAGCAGTGCCTCGCCACCTTGTTTCAGCATTTCCGCCAAAATACCGTTTTCGTCTGCTGTTTTTCCATTCTTCATTTGTTTAATTGTGGTTTCTATTTTGCTTTTGGTAATCGATGGTAGTTTCTCTGAGTTGCTTTTTGTCTTATATCTTCTAGTATTTGGCATGCTACTTTTGATTCAAATTGGGCCCTATAAAAGTTTTCCGTTGCTTGCAGCATCTTCCGTTTGTCATTAACTGTTTCTCCGTTTCCGTTTTTCAGTTTGGTGATTAGTGTTTTTGATCTTGTTTCCTCTGGAGACTTTCCTCTCTAGAATTGCTTGTGCTGTTCTAGTACTGTGTTGCTTTATGTCTTCTTTTGCAATTTTTCTCAATATCTTGTTTATTTCAGCGTATTCCACTGTTTGTTTTTTGTCTTGAGTTATTAGTTCTCTACGTCTGTCTTGCTAATAATTCTTTAGTTTTAATTACTAAGCTTTTCCGTTCTCTTCGATGTTACCTTGTATGGTTTTGCTGCTTTCTGTATTACTTCAATTATCTGGTTCCTTTGTTGGTTAGTTGTAATCTCTGTCTTTTCTATTAAAGCTTGAATATTGGAAATAATTTTTTGTTGAAAGTTCTCGGTGTTCTTTAAGTTTCTGTCGGTCTATTTGATCAATTTTCCTTTTTGCCATTTTTTTTCTTTCTAGTTTGATGTGTGTTTTGATTTTACATCTGACGGTCGCTTCTCATGCTGAATTTGTTTAGTACTTCTACATTTTAGACTATGTGAGGGTGGTTGGACAATCTATAATCTATTTGATGTTTTGTTTTCCATCCGGGCTAACCCATGTCCATTCTTGGATGTCTCTCTTTGGAAAAAACCTATTCATATTTTCTAAGAAGTTCATCATCATAGTGCCTCTTAGGTTTCTCATTCCCAGTCCGTGTATTCCGATGTAATTCTCGTCATCGCTTTGTTTTATTCTAATTTTACAGTTAAAGTCTACCATCACAAAGTTGTGTGTTGCTGTGTCTACTTTGAGACTTTCTGATATTTCCTCGTAAAACTGTCACTTTTTTGTCTGCGTACGAGCTGGTTGGGGCGTAAGCTTATATTATCTTAATGGTTGTTAATTTGCTTACGCGCAGTTTTACGTATATGACTCTGTCGAAATTTGCCTTTAGTATCTCGATGTTTTTTATTCGGTTTTTGTTGATTAGTAAGCCCCCTACACTATCGTTGTTGTTATTTTTACAATACAGTAGGTTTGCTGACTGAAGCGCAATACATTCTTCTCCTTTTCTCCTAGATTCACATATTTTTAGGATGTCTCATTGTATTAAGTTAAGTTTGTATTCCGATTCTTCCAATCTTTCTGCTGACGCAATAGATTGCACGTTATAAGTAGCCTAGTCATACCCAGGTATTTTTAGCTCCCTCTGCCGTTTCGCTTCTCTGAACGCTGCCTTGTTCAGTAGCTCTTCGGTTGCTAGGCACTGAAGGCCGTTTTTTTCTTGTTGTCACCACATAGAGGTATTGGCCGTGTACAACATCACACTGGCCGGAGGGGTTGGTGAGGAGGTGAGCCGCTCCTGACATGGAGTTGCAACTGTCCATTCTGGATCAGACGCTGCAGTACCTGTTGATCTACGGAAGGTATTTCATTTCTCTCCTACCACCCATATCTACACTGCTTACGCTTACGAAGGTATCGGGGGTTATTAGGTGGGATGCCAAGGAATGTTCTGAGCAGGGCGGCCGCTTCTACCCGATAAAATCCAACTAACCTGTCGGACACTTTCCCCTAATATCGGAAGTGCTCTACGGCCAAGAAAAACAGTTGATTCCATTAGTCCGGAGAAATAATAGGACGGAGGTAAACAAGCAAAAATGTAACCAAAATTACAGAGAGAGCTCTAAACACGTATTTTATTGTGAGTAGGCTTCAGTAACAATAACGCGTACAAAAATATAAAGTAAAATTTTAATTATTTTCAATACCCTAACAGAAAATTTTATCAATTACTTACTCAGTTCAAAAACTACAAAGTTGAAAACAAGCTATAGAGACAAAATGTTTAGTAATCAACAATTCTGCACAATTTGAATAAAACCAGTTATGTACTTGAGATTACAAATGTGAATCACAAGGAAACAACATCGAAATTTAGTCTTAGGCATTTTTCTCTTAGCTTCTAGCCTTTCTACTAAGTATGCAATTTCATCCTTCCAACTCTTCTTGTTTTCACTTTATAATTTTTTTTTGTTTAGATTCAAAAACTCCCTAGCTCCACTACTGCGGCCCAGGAAAGAAATTTGCTATGGAAATGGACACACTAAATCTAAAAGTCTTCATCTCATCGATCACCTGAGCACTCACATAAAGCCAAACTCAACTTTGGTCAGTCTAGAACAATGACAGGGTATTTCCAAAAACAGTACTTAAATTCCTTGATTCCGGGCACCAAAGTCCAGAGGAGTTTACGGCCTGCGTCCTTTCTTCCAAGGGTTCCTATTGTGTTCTAGGGTTTTAGGTTCATATAAACAAAAAACATCAAAATTAGGTGAGTAGTTTTCAAGTTCTAGAAAATTGCTATGTCCGAAAAGGACATCCTTTTGACCCGTTGACATGCTCCAAACCTAAGTGGTGTTCAGTGAAAACCTACCTGATAATCAGTGTAAAGGCACTTTTCTGGTGGACAACAATTGTCCACTTTGGTCTGTATAGAGAAAACTACATTACTGACCGCAGTGTCGACTGTGCATACCAAAAAAAAAACATTAATAATTCAGAAGATATTGAATGTATTTCTGCCATAGAAGTTCCGTATTTCCTGTAGGCCTGCATATAATCAATTTAGTGAAAAAGAACTTGCGGCCATCAAAACTTGTTTACGTCCAAATCTATAATTAAGTTTATGCTTGTTTGTTTAAATAAATAAAATAAAACCAAAAAATAAATTGTGTTATTAATAAACTAATACCCAATGAACAAACAAAGTTATTAATTTGAAT